>PVHY01003299.1:77391-110493 GCA_004024945.1 Uropsilus gracilis | reverse complement strand
TCATCAGCCACCGTGGAAGAAGCTTGAAGCACCTGGGAGAAGTCGAGCAGCGTGGGACACCGAGAGAAAAGAAAGGAAAGAGGAGACACCGGCGAAAGGACTGGACTTTGCCAAAGTGCCTTCCTCTGAGGTTCAGAGGGGCAAAGGATTCGTCATTGGACTGTGCACTGTGCCTTGGGGACCTTTGGGTCTGAGAATGTTGACTGGGGTAAGATAACTGCCACGTGCGGCTTTCACGACGTTTTGTTCTCCCTGTTCAGCTCCCTTGTTAATAAAACCCTGTTGTTAATTGGTGTTTGGAGTGGCAACTGCTAGGCGCAGGTGAAACGGACCTTGGGGTTGGTAATTTGGAGGCTTTTGCCTCGTGCCACAACCCGATATCAGTTGGCGAGCCAGCCAAAGATGGGGGAATGAAACTGGGTGGCCCTAACCCCCCCCCACTCCAGGTGGTAGCGTTTAACAAGGTACTCTGCTCCCATTGGCTGGTGGCAGTTTAAAAAGGGGGGGGTTAGGGCCACCCAGTTTCAGTTTGGGGGCTTGTTTTGAAGCAAACGTGATCCATTTGTTCTGATTCAACCTCAACCAGATTCACAGCAGCTGCTCATATGATCACAACGGACACATCTGTGGAATAAAACAGCGCTCACTGGCCACCAGAGTGGCCACGCCTACAACCTTGACCTCTGCCCTGCAGAAAGGCCACAGCCGGATGCACACTGCCCAGCTCCTGAGGTCCATGCTCTCATCCCTCCTCCACTGCAAAGAAGGTGCCACCTCTGAGATGGGCATGGACCCATCTCAGGCACGGAGCTCAACAACACCCGCCTTGTTCTCAGGGGACATGAGGGACACTGAAAGGGCGACACATGTCCTGAGGGCTGTTGTGTGAACAGACTTACCTGAAGGTTTCATCTGGAAAGTGACTCAGCTGGGCAAAACCAAACCACCGGACATACGCCGGCCACACACCATGGATTATCCAGGCCATGGCTTTCTCTGCCACAACTGATTCCAGCTTCACTCACACCCTTCATGGCCCATAGAGAGATTTCACGGTCTTCTATCATGAACGGACTGAACGTCGCAAAAGGTGGTTGGCACCAGGGAAAGGGCCTCACATTCATTTCTCTTAAAAAGAAAACGTGACGTGTGGCCTACCTGACCCAGGCTGGGGACAGCCGACGTCCAGTGGCGGGAAGCGAAAAGCTGCTTATTCATCACGGAGTCCCTGTCGACGAAGTGTCTGGCCTGGCTCGAGTGGAGGGGCTGTATTTATCTCCGGGAGCTCTGTTTATTTTCTGTTTCCATTTTTAATAGCCATCGGCGCCACAAAGGTCATCGGAGAGGGGGATGGGACAGAGTCAGACAGGGGCCTGACCCCGCGGCCCAGGGAGAGACAGTCATCCCGGGGGACCCGAGGCCTGCCTCAGCCACCGTCTTCCGAGTCTGGTAATGCTGGTCTCTGTGGTTCTCCCACAGGGGACGTCAGCATTCCCCAGCAACAGCAGCTCGGGCTCCCTGGAGCTGACCCTGTTCGACACGGGATTAATTCCCGAGAACGCGGACCCCTGGACGCCCCGGCTTCTGGGATGCGGAGCAGGACATGGCTTCTGGGATGCAAAGCAGGGCCAGCGAAAGGGGTGCTGACCACGTGGCCTCTTCCAGGTGGTTCCCGTTTCAATGAGTGGCCTGGGTGTCTGCTCACCCCCCCTCCTGAGCCTTCAGAGTCTCCGAGGCCCTTGAGCCTTTTTGTCCTGCAGCATTTTTTCTTGGCTGATTTATATGCGATCCGAACATGCAGAGTTTCACTGCTGATTTTTCTCCAGACCATTAGCTCTGGGCACCCTGATCCATAATTATTGTCAGCCGAGACACAACGCACCGCTTCGCTTCGGAGCAATGTATGCAGTCTCCACAGAGCATTGATCCCGCAGCAAGGCAGACCAGCTGTCCAGGGCACGCTGCCTGCCAGGGCAGACGGCTCTGGGCCAGGGTCCATGATGCACAGGCTCACCCGGTGCTGGGCAGGTGTCCAGAGGGTCCACTTCAGTCCACTGGATGCCCAGCCATTTGGGGTTCACACCCAGCTGCGCCCAGCAGTCAGATAATGGTGTCTGGACTCTTCGTCTTGCCCACAAGGATTCACTTGGATCCTAGAGAGAGAGAGAGAGAGAGAGAGAGAGAGAATCAGTTTCCCTATCAACACCAGCCTCTACCACCATCTTGGCAGAGTCAGGTGGAGGGCAGGGTACATGTTAACCCGAGAATCAGTTTCCCTATCAACACCAGCCTCCACCGCCATCTTGGCAGAGCCAGGTGGAGGGCAGGGTACATGTTAACCCCAAGGGGGCACTACATCAGACTCTCCATAACCTCTGGGCCGGGGTCCTTGGAGCAGAGGGAGCGGGAACAGGGATGGAGGGGTGTAGGGCTAGGTGGGAAAGCTATGCACACTTAGCCAGGACTCCCGCCTTGCTAAGTGACCGTGCCCCTTCTCTTCCACAGCTTGTCTGTCTTTGAAGCTGCGTTGGCAACGATCCCCAAGACAGGAGGGATCCTCGCTGGGGTCGCTCTGCAAATTCATGAGGCCCAGGAGACGCACATGGGCATATGCATGATTATTACAGGAAGACAGAGACACACCACTGTTTAGCATCCAAGCTTCCCTCGGGCTGTGGCTCCCTGTCTGGAGGGGGCGGGGGGGGGGGGGGGAGACAAATGGGGTGGGGAAGTTTTCTAATGGTAATAAAAACCCTTGCCTTTTCCAGTAAAGAAAGGATTGAGTGATTACATGTCTGCCCGGCTTTCATGTCGTCCACTGGAATGTGAACGATCTGAAAGGAAATATTTGGAAAAAGGGAGCCGGTCTCCGGGCCTGGCCCCGGTAACATCTTAACATATTCTCTCCTTAGCCGGAAGCCCCGTCTACAGAAACAAGTTTTCTCAGCAGGCACCTGCAAGTTAATAAGGTACCCTGCATCCTCGGAGCTCACATCTTCTCAGGAGCTACCAGGGGGCGAAACGGTGGCTTCCCTGCAAACAGCCCTCGTTTCTATGGGAATAAAGGGGGTGTGAATGGCGATCTGATCCAGAAGAAGCTTTCTCAAAAGGTCTCGTCTTCCCCTTCCTCTATTTGGTCAGAGAAGACATGAGGAAAGCTATGGGCAAAGAACGAGATCACCCACTCTGAAGCTGAGAGACTGTACAACCCAGAGAGCCACTCACTTTTCTTTCTAAATCACCATTTCTTATTTTCACCTGGGAAGCTGTTTTAGGTTTTGATGGTTCACCAGAGGTCACCTGAGGGTGGGTTGATAAGTCCTCTGAGCTTAAGGAACTGGCTATTATTAACTGACTGGCGCTACCCAAGTGGGAAGTGGGTCTCTCCAAAGATGTGCTTACTTAGCCCCAAAGTGAATGATCCCTCCCCTTGTCTCTCCACCACTTGCCACTTACAGTAACTGATATTTGAGATTGATTTAATTTGTCTTTGTCCAGAGCTCGTTAGAGCCAAAATGGATAATGATTCTTCTTTTCCCGTTCTATATACCGTTTACTTGCAAGGGAAATGGTGGCCAATATTTTGCAAAACAGCACAAGGGAAACCCAATTGATTCCCTGGGCTTATAAGCGTTTATCTTTACCAGCACGATGGACCACACATACCCGCAAGTTTCATCACTCATTTCTCTTCAGTTAAATTGGTTGATATGATCAGGGTGAAGTTTAAGGCTTTAATATGTGCATTTTGAAAAAATAAAACTAGATATTTTGTGACAAGCGAAAATGGAGGCATAGCAGCAACCCAAGAGATAACGAAAGAGCATCAAGCCCTTCCCTAGGCACCAACACCATCTCCTCACTCACCTATGTGCCCTCGCAGGATATGTTCACAAATCTGCCTTTTCTACTCTCCAAAAATAAAAATAAAGAATATTTTTGAAATTCTGCAGGCTATTACATAGCTCAAAAGCCAAGATGTCAAAATTCATGCTCCTTGAAACAATGTCACAATCGAGCTTCCATTGTACATGGAAACTCCTTAAATCCTTACTACCATCATGACACACTGTCAACCAATTATTCACCTGCATCTTTAAAAAATCCCTTCTTCCTTCCTTACCGAAGGAGCGTTGGCTCATACACAGTCTTTAGGTGCCCATCATAATAAATCAACCTCTGGATCAAGAATATTTCTAAAAGCAGAAGAAATGCTCACTGCTGATCCAAACCAGGTAGAGACAGAGATTCCATCACAGGTGTTTGCCAACCTCTTAACTCAAATTCTTTCTTTAATCTTATGAATCGGATCTGTCTTGCAAAAGAGAATTGCCAATCCCCAGCCCCCAGGTGAGCCATTAAAATCAAAACAACAATCGTATTAGCTTTAACTTTAATTGATTTTATACAATCAATGCTTTCAGTTGGTAAGTACGTTCACTTCTCAATGTACTTGAAGTATTTAAAAAAGTTTTTTGATGCCTAATAAAAATAAAATGGTTGTGTTAGCTTTTAAAAAATTACTTTTTCTCCCTTCAAGGATTACTGCCCCATTTTCTCACTTCTATCTCCTGCCAGAATTCTCAACCCGTTGAGATGGTCAATGAGCCCCTGTTAACATATCCATTTTTTATTGGAAGAGAATTGAAATATATTGGAAGAGTTGAAAACTCACTTGGCTCCTAGAGGACTCTGCATCCACTTCAATATCCCAACACCAGGTTTGCCCAGCACCAACACTAGACCTGAG
This sequence comes from Uropsilus gracilis, assembly GCA_004024945.1. Lineage (NCBI taxonomy): Eukaryota > Metazoa > Chordata > Mammalia > Eulipotyphla > Talpidae > Uropsilus > Uropsilus gracilis. The sequence goes on along the minus strand of PVHY01003299.1, from coordinate 105,743 downwards.
TTATTTGTTCCCTAATTAGGATTTCACACCTTTTAGGAAACGTGTTTTCTGAAGGTTTTAAGAGGAAAATCATGTTTATGATATTATACTTCTAAGAGTTAAGTAAGTTTAAAGTTAGAGGGCTACTTGCACTTAAAGTGTATTCAGAGAACAAGAAAATGGAGCTGCGATGAATATAATGTCTGTGACAAATGAACAAAAGGTAGCTTTGAGTTGAATGGTATTCAGTTAATTCACTGACAGTATTCTTTGAAAAAGCAAATAAAGAAAAAACAGTCAGAGCGCTTCTGTATTTGTTATCTGTCACTTGTAAGTCTTGAAAAGCAAACACAACTTTTGAATTTTTGGAACTTTTGAAGAACAAGGTACACTAAATTTTTGACTCTGCTCACAGATGCCCTGGCCACATGGGAAGGGACTGCTGACCATCACCTTCTCACACAAACACATAGCCTGGGCATTGCAGTTCCCTGAACCTGTACGAGAAATCAAACTTGGATTCCTTGACTATTCAAAAGAGAGCATTCAGGAGATGATGTGTGCAGCAATTGTCCTGTGTGACCCTGATTTTCACTCACCTCCATCTTTACAACTTTTACCATCACCTGCTTCCAACAGACAAGAGCCCCGTTTTCCATTCATGTATTTAACCTCCTGAAACCTTTCACGCTGATGGGCAGATATCGTGAAATGGCAAGGTGGCATGTAACTAACCCTCATCACCAAGTGCCAGGGCAGGCATCAGGCTCACCAACCTGTATAGGGTCTTTATTGGATCATAAATAACACAGACACATCAGGCAGGGTGAGGTCAGGGCCAGAGTGGGGGGGGGGAGCATGCTGGGAGGCAGGTGAGACCCCCCAGGAATCTTCATGGTCTCTCATCCTCATGTGCCCCCTACATCCCCTCACTCCCAGGCCCAGGTGTGCACACTCACACATGCACACACTGACTGGGCCACACCATCATGGAGAAGAGGCCATACCCCAGATGCAGGTCTTACAGGCTCATGGAGGGGAAAGCTGCCCAACTGCATTTACCGGACTTGAGGCCGCTAGGAACACCAGCACTGCCGCCTGTTGCTAAGACAGAAACAGCCGACTGAGGTGACAGCTGGCTGGGGCCCTAGCGGTGTCCTCTTCAGCCACATCCTGGACGCAGGGTACCTGGTTCCCTAGGAAACCAGCATCCGAAACTCCAAGGCCTGCAGGTTCGGGGAAGGCCGGACACATTCAGTGCCGGACAGAACTAGGTGGCGGAAATAAAGGCTGTCATGGAGCCCCACCCCTCTTGCCCTGCAGTCTTTTTTTTCCTGGGTTACTGGTATTTATCCTTATTTTCCAAGCACAGGTGTTTATGTCACCATCCCCCCAACCCCCCCCCCATCAAGGCACATGACAGAGTCACAAGCTCTGCTCATCCACCTCCCCACGCAGGCCCACTTCTTGCCCATGCGTCTTGTCTTTAAGCGTTTCCTGTTTCAGCGGAAATGCACGTTAGCCCCGCGTCTGCCAGGCATCCAGCAGGTGTCCGCCATACCCTGAGCCCTGGAACTGGGGACCACGTTCCTTTATTGGTAGCATCTCTTTGCCTCATGTTTGGGTTGCTTGTTTAAATACCAAACTAACCTTAGTAAATTCTTGAGAGCTCAGTACAAGTTCAAACCCAAAAAGAAAACAAGTGAGATAGTGCCTTAGAGTTCCCATGGCAGAGGGTAAGCCAGGCTGCTTCTTTCATCACAGAGGTGGCTTGCAGAGGCCTGTTTAAAAAGTTCATCATGCTTCCCACTCGTGACCAGGAAAAGGGCAAAACCTAACTTAAGAAATTGTTTTCCCTCAATAATCTTAGCTTGGCGTTTACTAATAAGCCTGTATCTCACCCCAAGAACCAGACCCAAAAATAGAGAGAGAAAAACCCCTTTTCCTGGCCTCCTCCTGACAAAAAATAAAATAAAATCCTGTGTGACACCCACCCACCCACTGTAGGGCCAGAGAGAGCCAATGAACAGACGGGAACAGTAACAGGCATCAGAACAGCTTTTCATGTGCCTCATTATTTGGTCCCAAGTCCCTGTGGAAATTCTCCAGCATCCTCTTCATAAAGTTTTTCACGTGGGCCAAGTTTAATGGAACGAGTCATGTTCATTATGTAAGGAGCTTTTTTTTTAAGGCTAAACCAAATGAATAGCATCATGCATGATTTACAATAAAACCTTAATGAAACGTTCAGACTGTTTAAAAAGCTGCAGCAGGTTTTTAAGGAAATTGGTTGTCTGTATTTACTCTTTGAATTAAGTGTTAAAGGAAAACAGAATAATAATATATAAAACCCGGGTTTCCTGTAACAACAATAATTACGATAACTAACATCTGTATATGGCTTTACAGTTTGCAAAGTGCTTTCTTATACATTACCTCATTTAGTAGAGTGGAAATGTTTAATGAGCCCGTTCTTAAACTACATTCATTACTAGTGTGTGCGTGGGTCTAATATATAATATTAATAAGCACATTTGGAAGAAACCAGCTGTAGAGCGCTCTGCAGAAATCCTGGCCGAAACTCCAACAGCGAGATCTCAAAATCCCGTACCAAGCCATCAATCAAGGAAACCTCAAATAAAATCTGTCAAACACTTCATAACATTGTGTGCATGTCATCAAACTGGATAGAATCTGCTGGGTCACCTCGGAATGATAAAGAGATCTCAGGTGTGAAAGCATGCTGTTAGAAGTTTCATTAAAGCCTTATTTACTAGTTCAGAACGAATTTACATTGATCTTTTAAACTAGCGCTAACCACAAATGCATTAAACCTAAACAGTCTTCATTTACTGAGAAATAAATGTGTCAGCAGAACCACGACTTTTGTCCAATGCAGTTCCGGGATTTAATTCACAAAGGCTCAGTGTTAAGCTTTTTATTGCTTGTTGTGCTAAAGCACGTTCGTTTAATTGCAAATATATTTCCTTCCTGCATCATTATCAAAATTGTTATCTTAAGGAAATATTGTTTTTAAATAATCTGCTGGAAAACCAGAGAGCAGTACCCGGGCTTATTCAGAATAATTGTTTCCTGCCACAGATGAGTTAGCAATTAAGCGGTAACACGGCTTCGACAACTGCAAAAGGAGGTAAGGAGCCAAGGAATCAGCCTGGGCTGATCCAGGAGCTTCGGGGCTGTTGCGGAGCTGGCGTGTGCGCCTTGGCTGATGGATCAATACTCACTGTTTGCATTCGAAGTGAACTTTGTTAATGGGTCCAGAGCTGGCCAATAAGTAAATAACTGCAGTGTGTTTTGTAATTTGGGCAGACGTGGATTGCGTCAGGTGACCTTAGTCTTGCCATCTCTGAAATGGAGCTGAATGCCTTGCTAGAGCCTTGACCTTCCTCTTTCCCTGTATTGATCCTGGAGCAAGTCTGTGCCTCCAGGTTTGATATTAAAGGACGCCCCAGTAACTCTGAGATGGGCCCTGGTAGAGAGACTCGATCGCAACATACAAGGAGAAGGGGCGCTATGAGCCTGAAGAGATGCCAGGTCTTACAGGAAACTCGCTCACTCCCGTGTGACGACTGTGGCAGCGGCTACTAAGCAGCGTGGTGCCTACTACTAGCAGGTGTGGTGCTTCTGTTTCAGCTGCTACAGACTGACAGGGGGCATGCCGGGGCCTTCACGAGTTAAGCCCACACTAAGTAAATGCATGGTGGCGCCCATTAGATTGGGACTTAAAAAAAAAAGTTATGCTCGGTAGGAGATGAGAGCTTGGTTCAAGAGTAGCGAGTTCAAGAAAAGAGCAATTAGGACAGAGGATGGGAAAGCAGCTGTTACTCCTGGGGCTAGGTACACTTAGAGAAGTGGAGGAGAACGCCATCTCTGGAAAGGAAGCCACTGCTGGACTTGCAATGGGGAGCAACCCAGACAGCCTGAAACTGGGGCAGGGACGAGCCAGTCACTGGCTGGTTCATCCTGCAGCTGCTGTGGCACGGCGTGAGGCGAGCAGTGCGTCCTGCCGTGCACAGCCCGGCCAAGGATCCATGGGGCCGACGTCCACTGCCAAGAGCCCCAGATACACGCACTCAAGCCTACCTTGCTCCAGCCTGTCCTCTGCCTCCACAGGCCGGGGCGTGTTCCCGGGCAGCCATACCCAGGGCGCAGAGGCCACCCAGCTGCCACGGTCCACACTGCAGCCTGCACTGCCCAGCAGCTGGGAGGGCAGCGGACTTGTCTGGGGGTTCCCGGTCCCTCCCTCGAGCCAAGGCAGCCAGGGGCTCCCTAATGGAAATGGATAGCAGCTGTCAAGGAGACAGACATGGGGAGCACAGGAGAGACGCCCACGTTCGGGAATCAGCCCCAACTCTCAACGCAGTTCCGCAGCCTGAAGGTGCCCCCCTCCCCCGCGCACCCCAGGGCCACCCCCACCCCTGCGCCCGCAGGAGGCACCTCTCAGCGCATCTCCTCCCCCGCTCCTGTCTTGCTCACCCTCCTCTCGGGGCTACGGGCATTGCAGCTCCCCGTGCCCACGGCGCCCGCGGGCAGAGCTCCCCCCTGCCTGCCTGCCTGCCTGCCTGCCTGCCCACCTCCACGCGACTCTCACCGCTTTCTCGTTGCCCAAAGGCAACCTGTGGTTTCCTCGTCGTTTCCACCATCCATTTAGGTGCTCCGAAGCGTCAGATCCGCGTCTTAAATGGCTGCTGAAACCGAGACCGATTCCTCTCTGAGGTCAAAGCTCAGCTCTCCGTGCCCACACTGACCTGCGCGCACCAGCCTCGGGCCCATAAAAGCGCGCGGGCCGCTCTCCCCCGACCGCAAGGCAAACGCCCACGCGGCCCTGCGGCGCCCCAGCCTCAGCAGGGCTCGCCTTGCCCGCTCCGGCCTGGCCCCCCTTTAGCGCGAGATGCCCGCTCCACGCGCCCCGGGCGCGCTCCCCTCCGGACACGCGCACGGCCGGTCCACTGGCGGCCAATCCGGGCCGCTGCGCAGGAACGTGGTGCTCCCGCGGACCAGAGCGAGGGGAGAGCAGGCAGCGACTGTGCTGGGACTAATCAGAAACCCCGCGCCACGGAGAGGCGCGTTTTCAGACAACGCAGGGAAAGCCAATCCCACTCGCGGGGCCAATCACACTGGCACTGGCACATCTCACGGGTGGCCCCGTGGGGCCAATCCCACTGGCACTGGCACGTCTCACACGGGTGATCATGGGGCCAATCCCACTGGCACTGGCGCGTCTCACACGGTGGCCCCGTGGGGCCAATCCCACTCGCACTGGTATGTCGCACACGGGTGGCTCATGGAGCCAATCCCACTGGCATTGGCGTGGCTTGTGGGGCCAATCCCACTGGCACTGGTGTGTCTCACACGGGTAGCTCGCGGGCCAATCCCGCTGGCACCGACACATCTCATGGTGACTCGCGGGCAAATCCCACTGGTACTGATGTGTCTCACACCCTGGCTCGCAGGGCCAATCCCACTGGCATTGGTGTGTCTCACACGGGTGGCCGTGGGGCCAATCCCACTGGCACTGGCACGTCTCACACAGGTGGCCGTGGGGCCAATCCCACTGGCACTGGCGCTTCTCACAAGGGTGGCCCCGTGGGGTCAATCCCATTGGCACTGGCGTGTCGCACACGGGTGACTCACGGAGCCAATCCCACTGGCATTGGCCTGGCTTGTGGGGCCAATCCCACTGGCATTGGCGTGTCTCACACGGGTGGCCCCGTGGGGCCAATCCCACTCGCACTGGCGCATCTCATACGGGTGACTCGCGGGCCAATCCCACTGGCACTGGCGTGTCGCACACGGGTGATTCACGGAGCCAATCCCACTGGCATTGGCCTGGCTTGTGGGGCCAATCCCACTGGCACTGGTGTGTCTCACACGGGTGGCCGTGGGGCCAATCCAACTGGCACTGGCATATCTCACTCGGATAGCTCGCGGGCCAATCCTACTGGCACTGGCACGTCTCACGGTGACCCACGGGCAAATCCCACTGGTACTGACGTGTCTCACACTGTGGCTCGCAGGGCCAATCCCACTGGCATTGGCGTGTCTCACACGGGTGGCCCCGTGGGGCCAATCCCACTCGCACTGGCGCATCTCATACGGGTGACTCGCGGGCCAATCCCACTGGCATTGGCGTGGCTCACAGGCCAATCCCACTGGCACTGGTGTATCTCACACAGGTGGCTCACAGGCCAATCCCACTGGCACCGGCATGTCTCACGGGTGACCTGTGGGCAAATCCCACCGGCACTGGTGTGTCTCACACGGGTGACTCTCAGGGCCAATCCCATGGGCATCAGCGTGTCTCACACGGGTGGCCTGTGGGGCCAATCCCACGGGCATTGGCGTGTCTTGCACAGGTGGCTCACAGAGCCAATCCCACTAGCATTGGGTTTGGGGTAGAAACTCATGTTTCTTGAGCTGATTTGCTCACCAGGACATGAAGACGCACGACCACGGGGACCGCGTTCCTGGGTAACGCTGAGGACTGCCTCGGCTTTGTGGACAGGTGGGTACATGCCTGGGTGTTGGGAGCCCAGCCCACTTCCCTCTCACGCGTACCCTGCGTCATCCCTGTGGGCGTGTAAGTGGTCCACCCTTGATCAATTAAGTTTTTTAAATCCATAAAGTTCAGATGGATAAAATATTAATAGTTTACTCACAATGGGGTGGTTTTGAATGTTTCAACATGTTTTTGTGTACATTCTCTGGGTAGCCTCACTCCAACCACATACCCAGCCAGCGACCGCACCTCTTTACTCTTTCTGATGGTGAGGCAGGCTGGTTCCTTCGCTATCTGGCATCCACGAGAGTCTGTGTGTGGCCATGAAGAGCATCAGACGCTAACCTCACTCTGGCTTTCGGAGCCAAGGGCTGGGCTCCCGGACCAACCCAATGCTTGACCTGTAAGGAGTGTCCTCGCCCTGAGATGATCAAGTGAGGCCAAGCACAGGAAGCCCCTAGCAGTAGCACCTTCAAATATTTACAAGCCGCTAATATATTTATGTGTTTTATGTCTCAGTCAATTTGTCTAATTGGCAGGAGTTCCATTTTTAAGAGTCCAACGCTAGGCTTTTCATCTCATATAATATATATATACATAGATAGCTTTCCAGACAAAACCTAATCTAGCCTCTTCCAATGCAATTTCAAGAATACTCAAACAAGCCAGGCATGATGGCATGCGCCTGTTATCCAAGCACTGGGAGGCAAGAGGTCAGGGATCACTTGAGTTCATGGGTTCGAGACTACACCAGACAACATAGTGAGATCTGGTCTCAAAAAAGCAGCCAGGCACAGAGGTAGGCGTCTGTAATCCCAGCTACCTGGGAGGCTGAGGCTGGGGATTGCTTGAGTTCACAGTACCCTGGGCAACATAGTGAGATCTAGTCTCAAAAAAAAAAAAGAATCCTCAAACAATGGTGTGGAACAGATTCCTCTAGACCATGACTAAAAGAAAATAAGGACAGAGAAGAAGGCCAAGATGCCTATTCCAATGGTATCGTTTCTGGAACTTAGAAAGAAAAGCCACTCACTAATGACTATAAACCATATTCATACATTCCATCACTATAGGCTTCAACTCAACGTCTACTTTTTCTTTCACTAGTTTAGTTCCAACGGGTGCTCCTTCGCCTCTCGGCAGGAGTCATGGGAAAGACGTGTTTTTTGATAAACCAAGGTCAATGATACTGTCATTTTCAACTGTGCTCTCATTTTCATGTGTCCAGGCTGAAAGGAAATCAGTTCTGAGAACAAATAGCACGGTTTTCTCCCTAATGAATGGATTTCACATTGCTTTCCAGATTCCCACCACTTAAAATGGAAGAAATCTAGCAAATGTGGTTCCCAGAGAGCTTGAAGAGTCCATGCTAATGGTGGAAATACTTAAGTATCAGCCGTATCCAGCTACTATAAACCAAAGTGGTTTATTACCACTGTTTTGTGATTTATGACTCACATTATGACTTTATTTTGAAATGGTTGCATGAAATATTAATGTGTGGTGGAAGAACACACAATGAGGAGCAGAGATCATGCTTTATCAGATGTAAGGCTGCTCCGTGATTTATTCCCCATAAAACACCGAGCTCCAGTCTTACTGTCCTATTTGCTCTCTTACAGAACCAGCCCCTCATGTTCAAACTTTTCAAGGTGAGGCAGCCCGACTTTGATTCCTCGATGATAGGTTGTTGTGTCCTGTTAATTTTTAAAAGGCTGGAGTAGTTTATAACAAATGTGAATAATTTATAGCAAATGTTCTCAGCATTGATTAGTGTTCTTTGGAAATAGAATATCTTCTTGATATGCATCATTCCTTTAATGCCTTATGAAAAGTCAGAAGACCTGTTACTGCATTTTTAATGGACAAATCAACTTTAATTTTAGTCATATATAATATGAAAGAGAAGTACTTATGTTTTTCCCCATTTGGAATTTGCCAGGCATTAACACGAAACATTAGCTCAAAGCAATCTAAAGAGAAGTTAACAATAGTACATGACTGCTCTCCCTTGGAATTTATATTTGGTCTGGTCTCTCCAAACTTGGGAGCTGACAGTTGCTGTAACCTTTCACTCTGCTGCATTTTGGGGCACCCGCCACCACATCTTGCAAAGTTCCAAGCTGCGAATTGAGCAACAGATTCCACAGCACCTTTGTTGCATAGTAAATGCCTTTAGATCAGGTTCCTTATTCTGTTTTAATTGGACCAATTGTATCTGACCATGCAAAGCTGAATCTCTTTCTGAACTGTCCCGTAAATCAATATGGCTTTATTTCTATTTTATGGACTTCACTACTCACGACTTTATCCTGTTGTTATAACATTTACTTTTATTTTTTATGACAATTGATATGAGTGAAGAGGAAATATTAACATTGCATTTTCTTTACATATAGCTATCCAAGGGCTTTTCATACCTTAACTCTATTCTCTTATAACTTGTACAATAAATACTATTCTAATGTTTATGATGCAAAAGGGAAACTGAGGCACAAGGCCAATAAGTAACTTGCCCAAGAACCTCCAGCAGCAGAACTAGAATGAGGAATGAGCATTTCATTTGGTTTCAAAGTCCTTTGGAGAAAAACAGAATAAAAAACTCCAAAGATTTGAACTTTCAGAGTAAAGACCTCACTTTAGAAAGGAACAATGCTAAAACTTAGATAGATCAAATGAAGGGATGTAAAACAGTAGAGGCGGGGATGTTGCTTCTGAGATTTCTTGGTATATCCTGCGTTCAACCCAAGGACGGGTCGTTACCGCCAATGTCCTCCAGGGGCAGTAAAGAGCGCGGCAGAGAGCACCATCAAGAGGGACCCAGTGTGATTCCAAGCTGAATGTCAGACCTGGGTAGTCCCAGGGCCATTACAGAACCTCCCTGAGCCAAGACTTCCATACCCAACCCATTTCCAAATAATAACACGCACCGGTAGAACAGCTGTAGAGAATGCAAAGTATTTGGCGTAATACAGACACAACAGGATACATACTAACTGCTGTCATTGCTTCCACTCTCCCTCTCAATGATATTCTCCCAGCAAGTCTGTCCTCTGCATGAGTCACTGCAGGGAACTCAGTCCTTTAATCATGTTCCCCCTTCAGATCTTTCGTTAATCACCTTCGCCCTTGCCCTTCACATTCAAACTTATTGGGAACTCACTGCGTTCAGCCCACATGCTTTTAACTTGCAGCAGCTGAGCAATCCAGGGAAGATGCAGGAACAAAGGACGTGTGCGTGAAGTGCCACACAATGGCCTCGGCTCTCCGGAGGACGCCTTGCTTGCTGTGGGATTCGACAGGTAAACATGTCACCACTGGTGTCATGGCCAGTCCTTTTGCACTGAGACACAGGCTCCAACAAATAAACAGTCCGAAAAGCAAAAGCAAGTAAGGGTGACCATCAGAATCCTGAGTTTTGGGAGAAGACAGATGAAAGCAAAGAGGGAGAAGAAATGAAGAAAGGAGAGACAGGCAGAAAAAGTTATGTTGTTGTTGTTGTTGTTGTTGTTGTTGTTGTTGTTGAAAGCAAATCAATAGTAGACACAGTCCTGCAGGGAATCATTGTGGTGAAAGAGAATGCCAGGGTCACTTATTGTTTTGTGCATCCATTTATGGGAAGCAGAGTGAATAACAAGGAATCCTGCCACGAACACTGAGTTCTCCCAAACCAAAAAGGATGATTCTGTGGAAGCCAGATGTACTACCACCTTTTTCTTTTCAGTGTACTAGCACCCAACATCCCAAGGGTTGTTCAGGTTTCTGACTCAGTTGCTATAAGACTGGCATCTAAATGCTCCCCCCTGATCCTTTGCTCACCTGCAGGCACCATTCTTGAAAGCTTTCTGAAGTTGCCTCAATCTTTAAGGTGTAGACACGACTGAAAAATGCCATGTTTGGAGCAATTATCAATGCTCTTTCATCTTTTTTTCTTTAAACCTTTTATTTTTCCTTGACTTCCTGTATCACAAGGATCTTGACCATTTTTTAAAATGCCACCTCTCTTGCCTTTCTCGCTCCATTAGAAGTTTCTCCTGAGACAGCCCAGAACTAAGATCTAATATGTTAGCCTGTTCTCCCTGCAGATTTCCCTCAGTAGTCCCATAGCAGAAACAAGGTCTATTAAATAACTATTCATCAGTTCCTAGCATGGAAAGTTTTCAGAGCCTTGAAGGACCATTTCATCTGAGCCGTCACACCCCTCTAGCAAGAAGCTCCTTTCAACAATCACTCCATTTTTCCTCTCCAAAGTGAATCCCCTAGTCCAAAAGGGAATTAGAAGTTCTGGTTTCAACAAAAATGTTCTTCCCTAAATAGGAAGTTGAAAAGAAAAAATACATAGCTGTCATAACTCATTCTACTCTCTTGATAAGGAGACAGAGACACAGAAAATAATTTCCTTAAAAAAAAAAAACTAGAGGATAAAGAAATGCTACCCTCACCATCCAGATTCATTGTGCTCCTTGAGAGGTAACTGGCTCCTGCCTTCCCACCCAAATGCCCTTCTAAAAGAAATCCCTGGAGATTCTGTAAGAAAGGTATCCCATTCATTTAGAGGTCTACAAGTGTTTCTAGAAGACTATGTACTACCACCAAAGCAGGACCCCACCCCCCCACCCCCGGCCCGAGACCCAGCCGTGACCATGAACCATAAGGTTTACAGACTATGAGTGAAAACTTTTATTTATTTTTTAATGATTTGTGGCATGTTTAGGTTCCATGCACTATGTCTATGTGATGCAGTTTATATTTTTCTAAGCTGAAAGAGGAAATTTGTTTAAAGGAGCAGACCAGGAACAAAAGGAGGACTCTCTAGTATAGTTCCAGAGAGGGGCAGAAACACCCGGTATTTGCTGTTTAAAAAAAAAAAACTGACCATCCAAATAAATGCTATTTATTTTTAAATAAAATATTTTAAATATTTTATTTTTTAATAAAATATTTAGTAAAACATTTTATTTTTAAAGAATTGCAGGGGTGAGAACAGGATTTTAGAGGAAACAGGAGCTGTACTAAATAATGAGCTCATGCAGAGAGGGTGTAGCGATGCGTCTGCACCTCTCAGGTGACCTGTGGGTACTTCAGCAAGAAGACCCTTTAAAACAACAGCTCCCCCTGCTTTGTTCTAAGGAGGGCTTTCACGATGGGATCCTCAGACCCACTAGAACAGTGGCAAACCCCTGGGGCAGACACACTTGGAAGCGCCGAGTATGAAGGAGCGATGCTCCTTTACAAACAAGCAGATGCTTTCCCCAAAGCTGACATGATGCCTCAGTCTACCTCCCATGGAAATAAAGGCTTGAATGTCTGAAGAAATTGAAGACTCGCTTTCAAAAATGAAAAAATTGATAAAAATTAATTTAAAAAGAACATGTAAAACATCGGAAAGGCTAAACAAACCAAAATGAACAAAATACCTGACACCGAAGGTTTTCAAGATCATGAGAATGCGATTTAAAAAGATAGCCATTTCTCTGATTGCTAGTGATATTGAGCAATGGTCAACCAAATGAAACTGCACAAGGGGAGAATGGGGACCAGCTGAAGCGGGTGGGAAGGGGAGGTGGTGGGTGAACCCCAGGGACTGAAATGATGTGAAATATAAATAAATAAATAAATAAATAAATAAATAAATAAATAAATAAATAAATAAATAAATAAATAAATAATTTTTAAAAACAAAAAAAAATTTAAATTAAATTTTATTTTAATTAGTTCAAAAAAAAAAAGATAGCCAAAGCCATGTTAGTAGCTAACACTTCAAGGTCTCAAGAAACAGAAAGGAAAATCATTAACCCTGGCTTCTAACCCTGCCACTACAGGGGAAATGGTAAGAGCGCTCTGTTCTTGGTTTAAAAATATATATATATCACTTGGACAAGAGTCATCATAGTATTACTTATTCCAGCGAACTCTACCAGCCCCAAGTCCCAGATCTACCTGGAACTCAGTGGAAGGTTCAGCATGGATGGAGTTGCCTGGTTAAGGGGGTAGTTGAGCATGACATTCTTTCTGACATGGTGTTTCTTTTTCTCCCCCCTGGCTAGTCTATGTCTTTGTAAATTCTTTATAACACTCACTTCTCACTACTGTTCAATTAGCTTTCAAATGAGCACCTACGCACCAAGATTGCCACTTTACCAAGTACCATCGCCAGCCTTCACAACCAGCTGCTTTAAAGTAATTGGCATCATAATGTGCAGAAAAATTACTTTTCTAATGGTTGCCTGGAAGATTTATATCCCTAAAATGTAATTAAAAAGTAGATTTAGAAATATACTCAGCAACCAAAAAGATTAAATATTAATGTGGAAGATAATTAATAAATTATACATCTCTTGATTACTAATGGCTTATTGACTGTAAAAGCATAACATTATGGAATATTAGGGCAAACAAAAGCTTTTGGGGAATATTGTTCAGCTTCAAGGATGAGGCTGCCGCTCTTGAATTTTCAGAAGAATCTTGATTTCACCGATAAGATAAAAATGTGTCCGTTTGTCGCTATTGCCATTCTTCATTCTCCGTGTCACAAAGTTTGCTGTTATTTCTAAAATGAAGCAGGTCGTTTCCTGAAACCATTTTTTAAATTGCATTAAGGTCATTTTCATTGTTTATCCTACAGACCTCCCAGTTGAAATTTCAAATTTTAAAGTATATCTGAACTCATACAAAACTAGGAAGTCTAAGCCAGGGCCAACCACCGCGGTCAAGAGAGAGATCTAGGGCAGCTGGGTGTGTGATGGTGACACTCGCCACCACATATCACACTGCAGGGTACAGAATAGAACTATGAACCTAACAGTGAACCTTTCAGTGGTTTCTACAGGCACATGTAAACTCCAATCATCCCATTGTCCTTTAAATCATTTCAAGACCTTCCCTAGAGACTTAGAAAGTTTGAACTACGGTGTTTTGAGGGGCTCTGATCTACCATCTTCATTTTATATATGAACACGAGTTCTCTTAGCCAAGATTTGTTTAGCTTAGCAGCCAGTCACCTAGAAAGTTATGCGGATGCCTGTGTGGAGTGCTTCTGGAGTCAGAGTTCATAGTGGTGGCCATGTTCCCGGAAGTCCATGAGCAACTAGAGCTTGGCTCTCATCTCTACCCCAGACCCACTCCTTCAGAGTGGGCACCTCTACCTGCCCAGTTTCCTCTGTTGACCTCAAATGGGCAGCCATTCATTTCACCAACAATACAGGTTTATGCGGAAATAAGGAAGAGCAATTCAGAATGTGCAGTGTCAGAGTGAATAGTGTACTCTGCTCCCCAAAACAGTGTTCTTTGATAACATGGCAGGGCCCTCTGTAAGGGAAGAGGCCATTGGAGGAAAGTGGGAGTGGGCTGCAAGCTGGCTTCTCATTGGCCCAACTGTTGCTGGGCGCCCCCTTCCTCATAGGGGCACAAAGTCACACTACCTGTGGGACCTGCAAGGTTGGGTTCTGGATGGGTACTGCATGGGTGCTCAGTTGTGCATGTGAGAATCCTCCCCCAGCCTGCCCACCTCATTGAGATGACATCTTTGGGTTTCTTTTTTCCACAATGCATGGCATGTGCCATAACTACACTTAGTTCCTCCCTCTCCACCACTTATCTATTCTCTAGGTTATCTATATTTCTATATAACAATGTATTTACCTATTGCTTCATAATTTTCTGTTTTGAGTAAACTCTCCAAGAGGGTGAAGATCTTCCCTATTCCTTTCACACCAGCATGTAGAACCACACCGAAAGAATGTTTCATTGATACCTGTGGGAAAATCAAGTCATCCAGGACAGAAAGTTCCGGAAATATCTCCACCTTGACTTTTGTTTGACTTGGCCTGGGCATTTTTTTCCCATTTCATTATGGAGTATTTTCCATTTTCCCTATGCAACTAAGTTGTTAGGAAGAAGGTGTGGTCCCCTGTTGCCAGCTGTGGCTATCCTCTGTGAGTACTAGAATGGAGATATATGCTGCAGTGTGGTTCTCTGTCTTAAAGCTGAGAAGTCACATACCAAAGCGGTTTACACAAGAGCAACTTCTAGGATGGAGCAGATGGTACTTCTCCAGTGACAATGAGGAAAGGACAGTTACACTATAACTCTAGGACAAAACAATTAGATCAAATGGAGATAAAGGAGCAAGGGTTTTTCAAGATATCTTAGAAATTCAGGCATTTAGGGGATTCTACTAATTTTACATGAATTTAGTTTATTAGTTGCAGAATCCTCCTTGATGATGATGAATGATATCATTTACATATCCTTGTAAGCATCACCACGTAGAACTCTTAGGTTCTTTTTTTAATTTCAGCATAAATCCAAATACATCATAATGTGCTGACAAGAAAAAAGCCCTGACATTTTGACAACATATTACCTTCCTTCTTGAACAGAAGTACATCTCTGTTTACTCAACATCTTCTCTTAAAAAAAAAGATGTGTAAAAAGACAAACACCACCATTCATTCTTTGCCACTTCCCAGCCCTATGCTCTTCCCTCTGGTGACCTCAGAGCTGCTGTTGCTATTCTCTCACTTGTCCATTTACTTATTTTATCTATCCCTCAGATTCGTCTCCTTATATTGCACAAACCATGCAATATTTGTCTCTAGATCCTCTCAACTTTCCTTTTGTCTCGTCTCTTCTTTAACCACCAGCTCTATAGCTGCCAGTGAAAAAACACTCAGAAGGTATATGAAATCAACATGAAATCAAAGACTCCAAAATACAAATTTACTAACTCAGCTCAAAGAAAATTGTCACTGAAAATGATTTTTTCATTAGAAATATTATCAACAAATCCTAATGCTATATTTCCACAAGTTAACAGTGTCCCTAGCAGACTACCTACCTAAGACTTTTTTTAAGAAAAATTCTAAATTGATTTAGAAATCATCAGTGGCTTAGAATTTTGGAAAATTTCTAAGCTTCCAGATGAGGAAATCAAATTCTTGTGGGTTAAGAAACTTACCTTGGATCCCATAAGCACTCATTAAAATAAATGCCTGACCTAAATGGTAGTCATTTGCTGTCATTATTTTATCTTGTATTATATTTATCATGGCACAAGCACATGGCCAGAATGTTGGTGATTGTTCTGCCTACTAACAGCTGAGTTTAGCCCATTTGGCAGGATAACTAATTTCTGTTGTGTTCTTTGTATTTTTACCTTCTCTTTCCAAGACAGAAATGGAGTGCTGTGTTCAATCTTGTTTCATATTTCGAAACCAGAAGCATAACGAAAGTACAATACATAGAAAAGCACTAGTTATACTTTTAAATTAAGAAAAAGACAAAGTACCCAAGTCTACACCAAGTAAATTACATGTGCATATAAAGGTCTAAAGAAAACATGAAAAGATTTTCCCTCGTTGATTAAAGATTTAAGATTTTTTTAACCAGTATTATATTACTTATTCAAACAAAAATGCAAAACATAATTATGAATTACATTTTATTTTAAATTACAAACATAATTAAGAACATATTCCAAAACAACAGATGAAGGTCAATAGTTATCCTAGAGATTCCCAATCTTTCATCCTGTAATATCCAAAAAATAAAATACTCCCTAAGACAGAACAGTGGGCATTTCATCAAACAGACTGTGGTTTTCTTAGTTGACTTCACTTGACTGTTTCTAAGGGTGCCATGAACACTTTGGACCTTAATTATACCCATTCACAATACCTTATGACAACTTCAAGACCTAAAAATTTCTGAAAATTGAAATAATTGTTCTAACCCATTGGGCCAAAACTTGTCTTAAAGTGACTCACTGCTATGCATTAGCCTTCTCCCAACAACAGGCTATAGATTGGTTTGAGTAAAGATCTATTAACAGATTAGATGATGGAGTTAACACCACAAGCCCACCGAGGCTGCTACACCATAGGAGATATGTACATTAAATCACCCCAAAGCCTCCAAATTCAGGACACGTGGCTCAAGGTTCCCCAGCTGGGCTATGAATCTGGATAACACTGCCTGATCTTATACTGTCATCAGTCTCACAGTCCCCTCATAGGACTCTTGTCCATTATCACAGACTGCTCACTGCCCAAGCTGATCAAGCCTTAGGTTAGCCAGCTGATACTTTATTGGTGAAGCCAGGCAAGAAAAGCCATCCTTTGTGGCTGATGGCTGGACTGAAATCCACAAACTCAAGAACTTCACTGACAAGAGAAATCTTATTTATACCCCTTTAATACCCCTCTGCCAAATGCTTGTTATTTCAAAACAAATGTGTTCTGTGATTTGGTTTTAAAATAAAATGTTTTCCCAACAATTCAAGCATCGCACCAAAATCACCAAGTAATCTCCTTGGTAAGTTTATGCTCCAAGAGTGGAGAAATGGGAAAAACAATGAAGTTGTCATATTTGAACTTTGAAACAACTTTTTTCACGGCAAGTAACATCATTAAGCCATGTGGATTCGTGCAAACCTGCCACACAGTCAAGCTAGTCTTCCAGTTGAGTTTTATCGAAAATAAGTGTTTTTTTTCCTACCCTTTATCCACCAAACGTCATTCCATTTCATCCTGGGTAAATTCATCAAGTTTGCAAAAGGAATAACATCACAGAGAGATGGATTCTCTCATGAGTAAAGCGCTCCCTGGATCAGTCATGTATTTGGGGTAAATTAACTCTTTGGAAGCTTCTCAGGGGCCATTTAGCATATTTAAATAATAAGTAAGGAAATCAACAGCAATTAATATCTTCGCCGTGCCCGCCGCAGGGTACTTGGCACTGTCTGTTGGCCTCGGTGGGAAACAGTCATTAAGTGTCCCAGTTCTCAGAGGGCATTTTCCAAACAGACACTAACTCCAACCTCATTCTTTTACCAAACCGCAGGAAGCAGACAGAAATATGTAATTTCAGCCAATTAAGAGACTTTGTTTTTTAATGGATAACTTGACTTCAGCTGGGCTAAGCACAGTCTTGGGGGTGCAGGAAGGTGGGGAAAGTGAGATGGAGAATTGATAGCAAGAAGGAAGAAGGCAAGAGGTGCTGGGTCGATGGAAGCACAGTCCTTCTGAGTGATGCCAGCCAACAACTCACCATCCATCCTGTGTCCCAAGAACTGTCCTGGGTGCTAGGGATGAAGGAGAGGAGCATGGAGCCCCTGCCCCCCGATATTCCAAGGGGACTCCAGCCACTGCCATCTCACTGCACTATTGCGACAATTAAGTGACTCACAGGAGTGGTACCGCTCAAACGCTGCCAGGCCCACATGCTCTACGGCACAAGTGCCCTGTTATTTTGGGAAATGGGCATATAGATCTGTAAGGAACATGGAGTAACTCAGGCTCTCTTTCCCCTCCAGCCTCTGCCACCACCGCCTACAGCTTTGTTTTCCTCCCAGGTTTCACTACCCCCAAGTGAGACCATGCTATGACAAAGAGTGTCTGGGGGCTGTGACCACAGGGCATGCACACCTGTAGACACCAGGGCCGAGACACTGATGTCAAAGACACCAGAGGGACACCCAGTAGCTAGCTGCCTGCCTGCCTGCCTGCCTGCCTGCCTGCCTGCCTGCCTGCCTGCCTGCCTGCCTGCCTGCTAGTTTGCCCACGAACCCAGCACCTTGCTTTGGCATGCCACGTGTCTCAGATACACCTGTTTCCAAGATTCTTTTCCCATTTGCCTGAATCAGCTGAATCATCCCGGCCTGGGATGGTGGCACAAATGACACTCCCAGTGTTGTACGAGAAAGCAGTGCAGAGGCTGCTGGGAAGGCAGCAAAGGTGGCTGTGGAGCCCTGTGGGGCAGAACTAGGGCGAAACCCCAGCCAAGTATTTGCACATTCAATTAATTAATTAATTCAATTGATTAATCGATTAGACTAGATTATTCTGTGGAAATTAATATGCATATGTTGCATGGGGGGATGCTCCGGGGATTTGGGGTTCCTCTGCCATGAATCTGGCCACAAAGCAACCCCCAGCCCCATCTTCAGCTCCAACCAACGCGAAGTGCTTGGAGACAGGACGCAAGTCCAGCTGGGCCATGGCCCAGGGAGTCAGGGAGGAGCCGCGGTCAGCTCGGGGAGGGGCTCCTGGCTCGAGCAGGCGCAGCAGGCCGCTGGTTCCCGCCCCTTCTGGGGGCACCTCGCAGCTGCTCCCAGAGGGTGGCCGCTAAGTCCAGGCAGCAGTTTCTAAGTCACCCACGTCCACTCTGGCCCTGGGGACTCATCTCCTGAGCCCTGCAGCAGGTCGGGGTGAGGTCTGCCCCCCCCTTACGGCTGCCTGCTGCCCCTGGCTCTGGTGACCAGCCTGTAGCTGGTGGGGTGAGGGAGGGAGGGGGGACTGCCTTCTTCCCTCGAGCATTCCTGGGCTCCTCCCAGCTTCGCCAGCTCTGGCAAGTGCTCGCTGGCATCCTGGACATGTCGTCCATTAGTTGTTCTCTAGGCTTCACCCCCCTGCCCTCACTGGCTGTGCGAGTGAACCTTTGACCTTGAACTTGCAAAGCTTCAGCAATCTCCTAAACTGCGCAGCCACTATGACCGACCAGCGACTGCTTTCACTGTGGAAGGACCTGCTGACCATCTGCACTACAATCCATGAACTGGGAGCCTCCAGATCCCCGTTCTCTGTTCTTTGGGGTCATGTCGCCGGAGGGAACAAGCTCCAGGCTGGGGGGGAACCAGTCCTGCTCCGGGTCTGCTTGAAATAAGCATCAGCACCTCGTGTCCATCTCTTTACCTCTCGGGGTCTCTTCACGTCCAAGGTCACAGGGCGGCACTGAAGTCTCCACTAGCCATGGAGCAGCCGCCAAGTTCCCTGAGCTGCCAGGCAGCCAGAAGACCGTGTATAGGTGACCAGCAGGACCCAGAGCCATCTGGAAGAGGTGAAGACCCAACTGGAAGACAGAGCGATTGGAAGAGGAAGAAACAGGCTTTCGGACCAGTGTTCTCAACTTTGGAAAGGCAGGGAAAGCCGCTCCCTCCCATATGGGAGGAGAAAAGCCAGGCTGACTTTGGGTGACGAGCCATCAACCCAGAAAGCGGGAAATCTCATTAATACTCCCTAATTGGCTGGCAATTTTGGAAAAGTCTCAAGTAGAGAAACATCGTTGCAAACTCCAGCTTCACTTCCCGCTCATCTGGGAAGAGGATGTCAGGACCCCCAGGAAAGGAATCTGCACAACGTCTCGGCGAAATTTTAAGAATTTTAATAGATTTTTTTAGACATCAGGAAGAAGCAGCCTCACTGCTCCCGAGAAGCATTGAAATGCAAAGTGGTTTTGCGTGTTTAGAAACACGCGTTGGCCTTCGGCCTTAGGAAGACTGCGTTTCCCTTGTTTACATTTGCTTGGCGAACTCTCCCCATTTTGAGCCCTAATGTATCGATGCGCTTCATCCACATTTTACATTTATCCCCGCGTCCGAATCAGTGGTTTTCTCGCTGGCTGCGGCTATGCAGTTCTTTTCTGAAAATCCTCCAGGCTTTCTGCCCCCGGGAAACCCACCTGTCAATAGGGCACGGGCCTGCTCTCATTTTCTTAAAAGCAGGAAGCAGGTTTTCATTTTTCACCCTTGATGCTAAAGCCGCCGGAGAGCTGGCGAGAGGCGGCGGCCATCGACATGGGTGCAAATAAATCTTATCACGGTGAAAAGAAATGAAGGCCGCACGCTGACGTTTCCTCAATTTGTTCTTAAAGTAACCCGTGACACGCTCCTTGATGGAGGACCAGCTCTGGGCTCCCCAAGGCTGGGGTCACAGAGATCAGGGATGAAAGACAGTCATTTGCCAACACAAATGTGAGCAATTAGTTGCCGCTTTTCCTCTCCATGTCTTGATATTTGCGAAGATGTTAATGAGTAGCTGGAATTGACCTCTTTGCATTCTGTCTCTGCCACATCCCTTCACACACCCCCCATTAGGTAAGCTGGGGAGCCGAGTGTTGGAGGACCCGAATGAGGAACACATGAGTCGAAAGAAGCCAGATGCTCTTGGTGTCGGCCATTTCCCCTGGCACACATCATCCATGGCTCGGCCCACACCTAGCACCCTATCCCTGCTAACACTCTTGCAACGCTCAGCCCTCCCTCGTGGGTTGCTCTTGGTGGGGCTTGTAGGAGGCTGGGAGAGCTAGAGAATTGAAAGGGCCTGTGTCAACTCTCAGCCAGCATGAACGGAAACTGGAGGTTTCCTTTCCCCCTCAGGAGTGGGAGAGTATGAAAGCGTCTGCTCCTCGGTCTCTCAAAGGCACTTCTTGCAAATGAGCCTCTGACCATTCTTTGTGGGGACTTCCCAAGGAAGTTTGCAGAGCAAACAGACTGAGGAAATAGAAAGTCTCCTCTGGAGAAAAGGGCAAGAAAGCTCAACACCTGCTCTAGAGGATCCAGATTCCCTGGGAAGAGGGCTCAATGCGTTGACTGGTGGGAAACATCTGGGCCCATCTGCATCAAGGAGATGCACACAATGGGGCCAATTTCTGGCTGTATCATAAGCAGCGGGCCTGGTGGAGGGTTCAAGTCTCCTGTGGCACCCTCGAAGCCAAGTAGGACCACTCTGTGTGTGCGGCAGAGTTCTCCCAGTTCATGCATCTCTCATTAGGGAAAATGACCAACCACAGGCGAATCTGAACTTTGTCTATATTAGGAGGATTATTTCTATATTATTAGAATAATTATTTTCTAACAATTTATTTGAAAGTTTTATTCCAATTCCAATAATTAAGATGGGATGTTCCCAATAGTTTGAAAAGTAATCTTCAGTGTCTTCCTGGCCACAAAACTTAAAGTGGAACCACCCCAGGGGCCAGCTATTGGCATCCTGTAGAATTAAAATCCTGATTCTCACAATGAGATACCACCCCATGCCCGTAAGACTAGCCTCCATCCAAAAAAAAACACACAACAACAAGTGCTGGTGTGAATGCGGAGAGAAGGGAACACTCTTACACTGCTGGTGGGAATGTAAACTGGTCCAGTCACTATGGAAAGCTGTGTGGAAACCCTCAAACTAATGAAAATGGAACTGTTATTTGACCCAGCTATCACCCTTCTGGGAATCTACCCAAAGAAAACCTCAATGCTTGTACAAAGGGACACCTGTGCCTGGATGTTTACTGCAGCACTATTTATAATTGCAGGTACATGGAAACAACCCAAATGTCCCAAAACAGATAATTGGATGAAAAAGATGTGGTATATATACTCAATGGAGTATTACTTATCAATTAAAAATGACAAATTTGATGAGTTTATGATAACATGGATGAACCTGGAAGAAATTATATTAGCAGAAACAAGTCAGAAAGAAAAAAACAGAAACCAAATGGTTTCACTAAAATATGGGATAGAGGAAAAACAAGCAAAAGGCCAGGAGGAAAAATCAAAACAAGCTACTAACCAAACTAAAGTACACAACTTGGGGCAGGGTGGGGGCGAGGGTGGGAGTGGTCAGAATGGGGAGGAGGTAGATGAACCCCGGGGAATACAAAGATGTGAATATAAACACATATATTTAAATAAATTATTTAAATTAAAAAAACTCAATTATCCCAGATAGTGAAGTTGTTTCGAGGAACCCAGACGAGTTTAGCTCCTTCCCCTGAGACTAGAAACAGCTCCCATCTGAGCACTGGTGTCCCCAGTGTCATCATCCAGCCCAGTGGATTCAGAACTTCCACTTCTGCCTTAACAGGACCGTGGGGTCGATATGGATTTTCTATTTGTTCACCGATTCCTTATAGCATTAAAAAAATTCGTTCTCTTAAGCGTATGCGTTAAAATGACAATAGCGCTCCTCCCATGAAATGGCTTTGCATTTAGCCGGGAAGATACTTTACTAAAATGACAATGAATACATTAAAAAGGTAAGCAGTGGTGAAGTGATTGAAATATTGGCAGCCTAAAAGGCAAGGACAAAGAGAGCTGGAAGTGGGACTGGCGATAGATTTGAAGACTCAAGAGCTTCTATATTTTCACGGTGGAGAAAAGGATGTGACCATCTCCAGATGTGAAGCAGAGAAAGGGGCTGTAAAGAAGTTTGTCAGCTCTGTGTTGCTCCATAGAGAGCAACTTGCTTCATTTTACAGATCATCAAAAAGGAATCAGCCCTATCTGGTTTAGGAAAAGCATAAGTGTATTTGCGTGCATGATACATGTGTCCATATGTATGTTATATACTCATGCATTTGTCATATTCATATGCATGTATAGTCATACATATACCCAACATGCATAACTGTGTATATATGTAATAACATAGACTTAATTTCATTTACTTCATCACTATACTGAGGCAGAACTCCAGACCACCCATAACAGAGGCCTGTTTTACTACTGCTGTTCCCCTGATTATATTTAAACATGCATAGTTGCACATCAGTTACACATACATCAGTTAAAATATACAACTAAGACCACATTTAAAAGCTCAGATAAGCAAACTGCACAAAAGTGATGATAATCTTCACTTCAAATCAAACACCAAAAAGACCCAGCGCTGAGAAACAATCTCACCCTTGTTTAAGATGCTTTTCAGATTAATCTAAGAATGACACCAAAAGGCCAAGATAAGAAATGCAGGCAGTGAAAGCAAGCAAACTCCTTTTTTTAAAGAGAGTTTTTTTAATATGAGAAATGAACATGCTCATGTAAGTGAGAAAAATGATAGATCATTAACCAGTGACCTAGAACATTTTAGTTTTCCATCACACTGTTTCAGACTTTCACTTCCAAACAAAATAAAAATGAGCTCCCACCTCCCCCCCACCCCGACAATAGAAATGCATCACCTGTTCTGACTTTGAAGTCATCTGGACAAGAACAAGCACCATTAAATGTACAGCTGCATGTGGCATGTCTGTGATACCACACAGGGTACATGGCTGGGGGGGGGGGGCTGCTAGGGTCTCTGTGCTGGATTGGCTCAACTTCTAATACAGATTTGTTTTTTTTTAATTAAGAACTAAAAATGCAATTTTATTGTTTTACCAAAAATCTGCAAATTGGAAAAACAAATCCAGGAAGATATTGAGACAAGGTTTTATTGGGTAAGTTAGCCACATATTCTAAGGTAACTGCTTCTATTTTCCCTGCCAGGCTAGATAGAGCAAAAAGGCTGCAAGTTTTTACTTCTACAATCTTTTAGGTTCTTTCTCCCTTTCAGTTCTTGAAATTCCTTCAGCTGGCGATGGGACAGGCATGGTTCTGCTGTGACATTGGATCTGGATGGGTCCAAGATGGCCACTAGGCTAGCAAAAGAATTCCATGTTGCTCTGCCCAGACCCCAAGGACAGAAGACTAGCTAGGGATTCAAGACCAAGTTTCAGCTAACAACAAAGTGAGTTTCTTGGCTTGGAGTGTCCTTGATGCTCAAGACAGAAGGTGAAGGGATAGATGCTTTTGCCGCTATGTCCCACAAATTGTCTTCTTTTATGAAAATTATCCCAGGAAAAACTTCATGCTTAATTGATGAGGTTAGGCGTCAAAACTGAACAATGATGTGAAAAGAAAATATGATGCTGTCAGGTTAGCCCATCTTATAAGTATAAACTTATAAGTAGAATCCTCAATAAGCACTGATAATCGAAACCAGCAAGTTACTAAATAAATTCGTCATGACTGTGGAACACAAGATTAGCTGTTAGTTACTAGGTACATCATGACTGGGACCACAAGGCTAGTTTAACAGTAAGAAACCTACAAATAACCCCCAAACATTAAAAAAATAAAGCTATATGAGCATTGCTGTATTTGGGGAAATACGATGGCAAAAACCCAGGATCTTCCAGGCTGACAAAACAAATAACCAGTGTTAAGGATGGAAGTTGCCCTCTTAACCAATGAGCCCAAATAAGGCATAATGGTAATGAATTAGTTAACATCCCTTGAAAGAAAGAAAACAAATCAGCAGCCTGTAGAAATACCTGCACTCACCACTGTCACTTAAGACTGTACCAGTTATCCTAGCCAGCACAATAAGGCAAGAAAATAAAAAAGAAGAAGCATTAGAAAGGAAGATTATTGTTATTTGTAAATTATAGGATGATTTATACAGAAAATTCAAGAAAAATTACAACTTCTTAAAGAAACAGATTGAGAAATAGACCAAGTGAACAAATAAGGGAGGTTTGCAAGAGCCCACCAGCACACATGTACCCATACATGATGAAGGTGGTAATACAAATCGGGAAGTAAGAACAAAAATCCGAAAAATGTTTTGGGCTGACTGACTGAAAAAATATCTTTGCCTCATGCCAGATACAGAAATAAATTCCAGATGGATTTAAAAGCCTTTTTTGTAATACTTAGCATTTATAAAGAAAGCAGAGAATCATTTTTTAGAACTCCAGGATAATCATTTCTAAATGGAGGCACAAAAACAACAAATTAGAAAAGAAGAATAATTACTTTTTTTGCCAGATTAAAGTTTTAAAACCCTCTTCATAACACCCACACATAGTGAGATCCCTAGGCCCAAAATGGGGAGAACAGGAGCTGTACAAACCCTACAAGGAACTCTTCCCTCAGTCCTACTGGTCAAGAGCATGCAATGACCGCCTGTTCTTGTTCAGCTCCAGGAGCCTCAGGACCCATCCTCCTTCCTTGGGACACTGTCTCCTCACACCTCAACCAAATCACATCACTTACAAAGAGAAAGAGCAGAGCAAAACGTTGGTTGGGGCAAATCATCCCATTTGCCAAAGCCACTTCCAAGCAATAGATGGTGCAACCCAGTATGACTTACAAACTAATTAAAAGTTGTACGTTTCACTAAAACTCAGAATACAATGTAAGAGTTAGTGGGAGACAAAGGAAAAAGAAGGAAAGACAGACATAAAAATGATCATTCATAGATTATAGGATAATTGTCATAGAAAATTCAAGAAAACCTACAACTTCAAAGATAAACAAAATCAACAGGAAGAAATAGACCAAGCGACCAGTTTCAAGTCAAAAGATTCTACCCTTAATGCTGGGATTTTATGAGGACTAGACCCATTTGATGTCTTAGAAGTTTCTTAATCCAATACAGTTGAAACCAAATGCTTCCTTCAGCCTTGCTTCTCCCCATTCCAGCGAATGACCTCAGCAAACACACAAGGACCAGTGAACATCACCTGAGCCCCTGTAGTAGCCTCACCTCTCATATCTAGTCCCCCTGATACAGCCCTCCATCGATCTCTGCTGCAGGGGGAAGTCTTCATCTTTGCAGGTGTGTAAGCTTCCCTCCCTCAGCAGCATGTTCCCCAGCTAGCTGTCTTTCAGTCATGAGTCAACAGGCAGTGCACCTGTTTCTCCCCTTTTCACATGCTTCTCAGCTGGACCTCCACCTGTATCTGTCCTTCCTACCTCCTCTACAGGTCTCTATATTTCAGTCCATACCTTCCGACCAGGTTCAGTTCCACCCTGCCCCCAAGTGTATCCATTACCAGTTATACCAGTCACTGTCTATGGACCATAAGGCACATGGTGTTTGTCTGAGGTTGCTTTACTTTGCTCTCATCTTTGAACGATGGCCTATTTGAGGTTGATGGCTATTTTCACCTCAAGCCTGGAGAGTCAAGGAAGGCCACTAATAATGGCTGCCCAGGACACAGACTGATGTGGACACTTGTCCTTCTAGCTTCTATCTGGAACCAGTCTTACCCTTACCCTTACCCTTATGACAGGCTCTGTCAAGCTTCCTCACAAGCTTGAATCAGCTTTTTCCTTTGCTGTTCCCTGGCCATGTTAATGGTCTTCCAGATAGGCCACACTCCTGCCTGGATCTGTAGGTAAGAAAAGCTCAGGAGTGCTCATTTCAGCAGCACATATACTAAAATTGGAGATACAGAGAATGGCCTCTGCACAAGGATGACATGAAAATTCGTGAAGTGTTCCATATGTTCACTCACACAATTTAACTCACACAACAAAACAAGAAGCCCAGTCAAAAAATGGGGAGAACTAAAAAAACATGTCTCCAAAGAGAAAATACAAATGGCCAATAGGCACACAGAAAAAAATGGAAAAATGCTCAGTGTCACAAGCAATCAGAAAAATGCAAATCAAAACCACAAAGATACCACCCTGCACCAGTGAGAATGGCCCACATCAATAAAACAGGCAACAACAAGTGCTAGCATGGATGCGGAGAGAAAGGAACACTCTTACACTGCTGGTGGGAATGGAAACTGGTCCAGCCACTATGGAAAGCAATGTGAATACTCAAACTCATGAAAATGGAACTGCCCTTTGACCCAGCAATCACCTCTGGGAATCTACCCAAAGAAACCTCAATGCTTGTACAAAGGGACACCTGTGCCTGGATGCTTATTGCCCTACTTATAATTGCAAGGACATGGAAACAACCCAAATGTCCCAAAACAGATGATTGGATGAAAAAGATGTGGTATATATACTGAATGGAATATTACTCATCAATTAAAAATGACAAATGTGATGAATTTATAATAACATGGATGAACCTAAAAGGAATCACATTAGCAGAAACAAGTCAGAAAGAAAAAGACAGAAACCAAGTGGTTTCACTGATATGTGGGATATAGGAAAAACAAAGAAAAAGCCAAGAGGAAAAGTCCAAACAAGCTAACAACCCAACTAAAGTACACAATTGGGAGTGGGCGGATAAGTGGGGGCAGTCAGGGAGGGGAGGAGGTGGATGACCCTGGGGAACACAAAGATGTGAAATATATATATATGAATAAATTATTTAATTAAAAAAAGTAAAAGAAAAGCTCAGGACCATTCTTCATCTTCCTGTTCTTTAAATTAAAGCTGGGATTTTCTGTCTATATCCCCATGATGGAAAAAAAAAAAAACCTGTAAGTTAAATGCCTTAATCTTCCTATTTTTAAGCCAGAGTTGAAATTCAATGCTGAGGACATGGTTATTTTATAAAAATAGATGATTTCCTTTCCGTGGGGAAATGCCAGCTGGTAAAAGCATGTTATTAGACGACCTGTATAGCCTGGCTGCCTCCCCACTGGGCAAGCCTCCCTCCTCTCTAAAGCATTGATGCTTGTGGCTCATTGAATTGGTTTGCATCCAAGATGCAGGTGAAGATGGTTCTGAGCTTTATTTCATCGCAAGGCTATGAACATAGTCTTTGGAAGAGAAAGACACAATTTTTTGATAGAATAAAAAGGGAAATGGGGGTCCATTGGCCAATGAAGACCATGCCAAGCATGATGGGCACACGGAGAGGCTGGGACTGCAACACCTTGACCATCCTGCTGGGGATCTACACCTGGATGTCTACACAGCCCGCTCAAGCCTCAGTCCCAAGAACTATCTTGATCTCTGTTCACAGCACATGTGTTCCTCAGACTCTTTATTCCCAAGTCTTCAGTTGTCCGAACTGAGGAGTTATCCTTGAGTCCCTGTCCTTGACTCTACACCGACCCACCCACATGCCTGTCAGCTCTACCTTCCCAGCACATCTCTCCCAGGTCACTCCCTTCTCCTCCAGAGCAGTCTAGGCAGCCACCATCCTGGGTTGGACACCTCCCCACCCTTCTGGTCTCCATTCCTGTCACTCCATGTCCAGCCAACAGACCCGTCACTCCCCTGCTCAAAGCCCATCACCATCAGAATAAAACCCACAAGACCCCCTGCCCTGGTTCCCCTGCCTCTGCATGGTGTTCCATTTTCTGCCGACACCTGGGAGCATCTCCTCCAAAAGCCACTGGACTTTGCTGCCATGTTTCCTACCTTGTGGAATATTCTCCACCCAGAACCTTGCTGGTTCCCCAGCCTCATCTCAGGCAAGACTGCCTGGTCACACTCTTGGAAGGAAACCGCCCAATCCATCATACTCATAGCCGCTCTTGATGACCCCGTTTACTCTGGTTTGCTAGCTCCTCATCCACTTGCATTAAAACTAGAGACCCAGCCTGAACTTTC
>PVHY01003299.1:0-77291 GCA_004024945.1 Uropsilus gracilis | reverse complement strand
AACATGCTACTAAACGAAGACTAAACAACAGGCTACTAAACGAAGACTGGGTCACACCAAGGAAACTAAAGAAGAAATTAAAACCTTCTTCAAAACAAACGACAAAGAAGACAGAACCTTCCAAAGTGTCTGGGACTTGGCAAAAGCATTTTGAAGAGGCAGGTTCATAGCCATACAGGCTCCTATCAAAAAGCAAGAAACTAACCAAAGAAATAACCTAATCTCCTAACTAGAAGAATCAGAAGATACTTACAGTGAGCCATGGCAGGTGTTTTAGGAAGTGCTGTGAGAAGCGAACACACCGGCATGGAACTAATGCTGTTTAGGGGTGGGGAGGAAACCAAGGGGCATCCTGACCCCCCCCCCCAAAGGAGGCCTTCAGGGCAAAGCACAAACAGGCTTATCACCCTTCTCCGTTGGGGTCTTGCACTCAGGCTCATCACCCGGTTAATGAACTGGTCAGGTTTTTCCCTCCACAGGTCTTTATAACCAGCACCTGGGTGTTGCATCTTCCTCGTGATTGTGCAGCCCAGTGGGTGTGCGCATGTGTAAGTGTGCACACCTGGGGCTGGGATAGAGGGGCTCAGGGGTCAGAGAGACAATGTGAGATTGCTGGAGCGAGCCCAAAGAAAGAGTGTGAAGATCCCCTGGGAGCTGGGAGTTTCGCCTGCCTCCCAGCACCCCGGCTGTGACTCTGGCTGCGCCTGCCTGATGTATCTGCCTAACTGCTAGAACTCACTGATGCAGCGGGGTGAGCCTGGGGCTTGCAATGGATGATGAGGATGGGCTGGTTCCCCAACCCTGCCTGCAATGCATTTGCCTCTACACTGACTCGTCTCCAGTGCTGTGCACTTTAAATAATCCCCAGGGATGATTATAATAACCGGTGATTTTTAACTTCAGGGAAACCCAAAGTGGAATTGCATTCTTCCTTAGAAGAAGACATCTAAGAAAATGAGATATTGAAGATAAATATCACCAGGCATCAATTTGGGCATGATCTGAATTCTTAAATCACAAGTGAAAACAATTTCAGGTTCACTTAAAAGACTGTCAGATTCCAGCAGTTTTACAACAGGAAATGGAGAAAGGTTAAGGCTATACCATGATTCAGGTGCCATTTGATAGATACGCCTAGGAAATTAGGCCGCTGAAAATAACCTTTCTCATCAAAAAATTTACTAGAATAAAATGATGTTTCAATCCATTTCAACTCGTGTTCCTCTTCATTTGTGTTTCTTAACTGCCCTGCCCCAATTACTTAAGAACTACAAACTGGAAATTCTTAGATTGTGCTTAGCAGTAGCTCTTCAGTGAATCTGTTCTATAAGTAATTAGTACAGTGACTTGCACAAGTTATATTTAAATTTTTCCTCTTTAAAAAATGTGGCAAGCAGGTTCTTAAATATCTCCCTATTGCCAACATTTTAATGCCATTAAGTTTTAACCTTTTGAACATCTTCTAGAGAAAAAATATTGATGCCTGTCATCAACTAAGGTGGGTCATCAGGGTAAGACAGGAATGATTCACTAGCATTAAGTTTATGACACAAAATTATCAAAGCAAAGCAAGCCAGAAAAAAAACTGTGGAACTCCCACCTGGTTGCTATCTTTTTATAAACATCCACACAAGTATTCAAGGTTAGACTTAAAAGTCACTTCAGCGCCAACACTTCCCTTCTTAAGCAGGATTGCTCTTCTCCACTCCCCAAAATACATAGCTGTTCTTCGAAAAACTTCAGTCTATAATAGATGTCTCCCATCTCAATTTCCAGCTTTACAAGGAGAAATCCTTCTTTAACCTACTTTGAACCCCCATGTAACATCAAGCCATCAAGAAAATCTTGTTGTAAATTAGCTTAAACAAGCATTTAACTGAGGGCCTCCTACAAATATTTAACTGAGGGTTTCATGTGTATGTGTCCTAAGTGCTGATAATAGTTGTATTAACAGTAATATTTTGAAAATCTGACTTGAGCCTGTGCCCAAGTACCTCATGTTCTACTTGTGGGATTTAAAGAGGAGAGCACGTCAAGTCAAGTACTTTCTGTGTGCTTACTACACTGCCCTCTTCCACCCACTGTGTCAGGGGCATAAGAGCAGACTGAACGCAATTTTCTGGCAGAAAAGTCTTATGATCCAGATCAAAAGTCACATCTCTTTTTTTAACATTAACTATTTCTAAGGATATCTTCAAAAGTAAAGAAAAACCAGAAAATTCTAGTCTGCTTTCTGAAGAAAAGCCCTGATTCAAGAGATGTTTACTAAGGTGCTGGCAATATTTTTATAGCAAGGAAAGTCTTGAGTACAATATGTGCAAGTCACTGTACTCTGTTAATTGACTTATAAGTATAGATGCAGTATAGTACTGCATCTAGGCGTTACTTAAACATTTAATACAGCTAGCTACAAATCAAAACTAGCCATCCAGGGAATTTCAAAGTGAGATTGTCCCACTTCCCATTAATTCTGCTGATGAATTTCAGTTGAAGGCTGAACAGTTGATTTTTCAAACAGTAGTACAAGTTATCTCTATTCTCTTAATAGAAGATGGCAACATTTTCTACATACATGGTACTATGTCTACGTTTCTGTGTAGAAAAAGCAGTTTTAGTGTACTGATTAGAAAAGAACATTTCCACTGTGGAGCATTTTTCACACCACCTATGCATGCTGTATAGTTCAGAATTTTCTTACTCAAAGGAGTTACCCAATAGATTTTTAAGTGGAGAAAATCTGCTAAATAGAAATATAAAAGCCTTGTCATCACCCTGAAGTGTGAAACAATGGTGATTTGAAATGTTGTGATCCATCATCCCCATCATACACTCTGCCACTCTGTTTGGATTTTGATTTAGATGCTACAGACCCTCTAATGATCCATTACACTGTCACCCAAAATGACACGTGATGAAAGTGTGCCTAGAGGCACAATCTTCCCCAGGGACAATGTCCCTTACTCTTGCAAGCAGGACTCAGTCAACTCAGTTGTCTGGTGGGCTTCTCTTTCCCACCAGACAACCTTAGAATATTACTGGGAACTGCTCCACAGCATTAAGTTCCATGGCAGTATTAGTAGTAATAATTTAATTCCTAAATCCAGTAGTCATCAAGTGCCTTTTAACAACTGTTTACTAAATCATCATTGTCTCTTTTTAACATTGGCTTTTTCTAAACTGTTTTCCCAAATTCTCTAAGAAACCTTTCCAAATGAAGTCTGTGGAAAGACAGCACAGAAGGGAAGACAAACATGTGCTTTTATACTCTTTCAGTTTATTCAGGTAGACCAGTTGTCTCTCAGTCAAAGAGGCAGATGATTACATCTTCAGTTATCTGAAATAATTAAAAGGTCATCAATTCCCCATCCTGGTGGTGATATGCTTTAATTACATTCTACAAATGTATTGACCAGGCCACCTGGGGAGACCATCCTGGTGAGGGGTTATTATCTTAACAATCCAACCTCCATTGCAGGAACTAAGCCAGAATGCAGAGATCTGTGTGGTGCAAAAATGAACCCTGAGACTCAACGACACTTGGCTACAACAGAGAACATTGAACATTGGCTCCTAAAAGAAAAACAGAATTTACTTAAATATATAACAACGTTCCTTATGTAAGAATGTTCATCCATACCAGATTGTTTTGCAACCACCACCATCAGGGCAGGTCCAGCATTGAAGGTGGCAGCCAAAAAAAGAATGTGGGAGCCCTTGGCATCATCTTCATACAGTATTTAATATTGAGCAGGCAGGGGAATCCAGCCAGCAGTGAAACTGCCACTTGAGTCTTTCCCTTCATTCCTTCTTGAGTTCCTGCTGAGTTCTTTCCTTCCCCCAGGGTGATGACAACCTTTTACCCTGCCCTTCCTAGGACCAGGTGTGTCCACTCATGCATATGCACACCCATTTTGCTGGGCTTGCACAATCATGTGGGAGAACAAGATACCACAGGTGCTGGTCATAGAGGCTAATGGTGGAAGGGCATGAAAAACCCTAATAACTCATTTACCCTACAAATA
This sequence comes from Uropsilus gracilis, assembly GCA_004024945.1. NCBI lineage: Eukaryota > Metazoa > Chordata > Mammalia > Eulipotyphla > Talpidae > Uropsilus > Uropsilus gracilis. Next base: position 73,269 of record PVHY01003299.1, on the reverse strand, counting down.
TGAATTATTGAAATTGGGTGCAGAAAATGCCAAATAAAAATGCAATTAAATAGAACATCTCTCAAGGCAATCAAATTTGTTGTTTATTCTATTAACTCACGTACTTGAAAACAATTAAAAGAAACCAGTATCTTTGTGTACTGGAAAGCTAGCAACTTCAATTTGATGTCACCCGACATAGTTTGTCCACACTAGAAAACCCAACCTAGTAGACAACATGGAAAAATTCCACTGACCTGCTGGCATGTCAAAACAAGATTTTTGCCCCAAAGTTTCAAGACAACAAATGGTAGCAGACAGCAGTTTGCAACTCAGATCACTTCATCAGCAAGGTCTATGAGTGTCAAAATAGAGTAATTAACATCTATGTTAATCATTTGTAAAATAACTGATAAGGGTCTGATAACAAAGATCCACAAAGAACTCATACAACTTAACAAGAACAAAGCAAAAAGTCCAGTCAAAAAATGAGGAGAACTAAAAAGACACTTTTCACTTTTCCAAAGAGGAAATACAAATGGTCAATAAGTATATGAAAAAATGCTCAACATCACTAATAATTGGAGAAATACAAATCAAAACCACAATGAGATACCATCTTACACCAGTAAGAATGGCCCATATCAAGGGACAACAAAAAATGCTGCTTGGGATGCAGAGAGAAAGGAACACTCTTACACTGCTAGTGGGACTGCAAACTGGTCCAGTCATTATGGAAAGCTGTGTGGAGGACCCTCAAGCTACTAAAATGAACTGCCATTTGATCCAGCCATCCCACTGCTAGAACTCTATCCAAAGGATACAAAAACACTAATTCAAAAGGACACCTGTACTCACATGTTTATCGTAGCACTATTTACAATTGCCAGGATATGGAAACAGCCCAAATGTCCCAAAACTGATGAATGGTTAAAAAGATGTGGTTTATGTACATAATGGAATATTATTCATCAAAGAAGACAAACATGTCATTTGCAGCAACATGGATGAAGCTAAAAGGAATCATGTTATGGAAATAAGCCAGAAAGCAAGAAAGAAATATGGAATGGTCTCATTTTTATGAGGGATAGAGGGAAAACAAACAACAAATGGACAAAAAAAATTAAAACTGTCAGCAGAACTGAAACATAGAGCAAGAGAGGGGGAGGAGGATAAGATCAGAGGAGGGATGGACACAGATGATTTAGATGATTCACGGGTGATAAGGTGGTGGGAGAACCTCAGGATAGACAATGATGTAACGTGTGTGTGTGCAATTAGTTTTAAAAAATTATAGCCAGGCATGTTGATAAGTGCCTTTAATCCCAGTCATGGGAGGCTGAGGCTAGGAATCACTTGAGCCCATGGGTTCAAGACTACCCCAGGCAACATAGTGAGACTTAGTCTCTAAAAAAAAAAAAAAATTAAACTGAAAACCAAGGAACCAGCTATGTAAAATACACATGTACATAGTCAATGAATACATAATATTCAATATATTTTAGGAAAAAAATCTTAATGAATGAGGAAGAGGTAAGTCATTTCATTAAATATCTTGAAGCAACTGATGTTCTATAAAAAAAAAATGAATCAGACTCTCACCTAACTCACCAAAATAAATATCAAGGGAATATTTAACATTAAATATAAAAATATCAATTTATAAGAAATGGAAACAAAAAATTAAAAATATTTACCACCATTACTAAACTTATAATAGAAACATTAATATAGTTTACTAAATTAAAACTTCAAGCTTCTGTTCACCCAAAATAAATAGAACAAAATTAAAAGATCAACATCATAAAAGATCACCAAAAGAAAGATAAACATCATAACTGAAGAAAAATAGTCACAGGCAATACTATAATAACAAACCTTAATATCCTTATATGCAAGAGAGTAAACAGATTGAATTTGAAAATACTGAAGCTCTAATAGATAAATTGCAAAGGATGGGAATAGGCAATTTCTAAAAAGGAAACGTAACTAATCAACAGATGTGTGGGAAATGCTTTCTTTTACTAGTAATCAAGAAATGGTATATTAAAATAACAATAAAGTAACATTTGACCCCTATCAAATTAGCAAAGATTTTTTTAAAAAATAATATCCACAGTTGATAAGGGAACTGCAGAAGAGGTACTCTCGAATATTGCTAATATTTTGGCATAATCCTTTTGGAAAGCAATTTGCCAAAGAGCCCTATAATGTTTATGCCAGCTAACTCAGTGAGTCGCTTCTCAGAATGCACCTAAGAAAACAATCCTGAATATTGAGAAACATTGTTTCTAATGGCAAAAATAAATCAGAAATAATCAAAATACAGATAAAAGCATAGTAATTCCATAAACTTGAACAACTGCTGTAACATTTAGTAATTAAATTTATAAAGAATATGCAATGTATGAAAAATATGTTACATATTTAAAAAACAGCATAGTAATAGTCTACACATGAGTTTTCTATTTAGATTGGAAACAAAGTGAAAATTAGAAAGAAATAGAACAGGGTTTAACCTGGGATAGTTGAACCATAGCTTATACAGAGAGATAAAAATAGAGACATAGAGAGATATAAATACAGGTAATATTATAGACCGATATATATTTTAACGCAAATATGTTCTCGTCATAAAACATTCTTTGTTGTCATTGTCAAATCCCTATATCACATTAAACAATTAAAAGCTAAATTTTTTGAATATCCAAGATTACACTGTTTTTTCCTTCTTAAGATTTTTGAGAAATATTTTCTATATTTTTAAAATAAGAAATCTTTTGTTTTTAATTTGTTGATGTTGTTGTTGTTGGGATGTAAGCGACACAAGGATTATAGATCTGGAGTTCCCCTCAAGAGAATACCCAGACCACTCTCCTTTTAAGACAATAGTTATCTGGTGCAGCATTTTAAATTTCCATTGATTATACCACAACCTTCATAAAGTGTTTCTACTTGCTAATAATTTCCCCCATGAACTCTGAAATTCAAATAAGTGATGTGGTTTTAAAAATAATCTAATCTAGCCTTTGCCATCTACCTACCTAGAGATAAAAGCTAAATTGGTTTCATGTTTTTAAAAAGACCCCCAAAATATCATGTGGTTCTAATCTTAATAGCAATTAGTTTTTCAACTCATTGTGCCTGGAAGCTACCATTTGCAAATCACTTCAAGACTTGAGCTTTTTATTTTTTTAATGTAATTTTTATTTTTTAATTTGATTGCACATGTACATATATACACATATGTTTTTCACATCATTGTCTACCCCGGGGTTCTCCCACCACCTTATCACTCATGAAACATATTTTTTAAATCTCTTTTAAAAATTCATCAGATGACTCCCCATGGTTGGACGCAGCAAAAAACAGAGTTTGGGGCTGAGGAAAAGACCAGGAAGAGCAGGGTTGAGGTCCCAGGTCATTCGGGAGTTGACCAGTGACCCAGGAAGGAGTTGGAGCACTTCTGGCCGCCATGAGTCATGTGGCTATAGGGGCAGAATGGCACCTTCTGTCTCAGAAGCCAGAGCAGAGATGCCTCCAGGATGGGCTTCTCTGGCGTGACACACTTCAGGAATGCCATCTGCTTCTCTCCTACACCTTCTGCTGTCAGCCTCCTCTTCACCCCCCATATCCCCTTTCCCTAGCAGGCCCCCCTTGGACCAGCATTCAGCCCTCGGCCATTGAAGGAAGCTACTTCTCTAGACCAAGAGGGTCTCCTAGTCAAACACAAATGTGCTTTAGGATGTGGGGCTCTGAATAGCTCCTCGCATTTCTCCTGACTAGTTGACAGCCACAGGGGATCAGGTTTTCCAGAACATGTAGCCCACAGACTCAACCGGTCCCCAAAGCTCAACACCCTAGACTTGTGCTCTCGGGGGCTTCCGCCGGAAGCCACACGAACCCATTGAACATCCAGTGAATCAAGATTAGGTTAAAATCCAGCTTCTCAGTTGCACAAGTTCAGCCACAGGTGGCCAGTGACCACACGCTGGACAGCCCAGAAGAGAGGCAAAGAGTCCACGGGCAGCTTCTGGCAAAGAGTGGGCCACTCTGTTTCTAAGACAGTGAAGTTTGGAGCACCTGACCTAAAAAAAAAAAAAAATTTATAAAATACAGGAAAGAGGCTGTTCGTCTTTAATTAATTAATTAAATTTAATTTGCCCTCAGCCTAGATAAAATACACCCCCGTCTGTGGTTGGCAGTTACATGCAGACTTTGTCATTTTGCTTACTGACCACACATTCCCATTGATCAATTCCAAATTGGATTATTGTTAGTTTTAAAAGCGCCTGAGCAGCAGAAAGTGGCCGTGGTGGCAGGCAAAGGGGAGATTGATAGCAGAATAAACAGGCCAAGTGACAAGATCCGAGGCTGAATTGATCACTGTCAGCGGGTCAGTGGTCAGCTGTCTGCCCTTTCGTGCCCAAAGTAAACATCAGAATAATGTTTAGACAAACACATTTGATTTTTGAGGTAATGGGTATGTCAACCAAATGACAAACCTTGGAAAGGTCAAAGGAGAGCCATTTTTCAGACTTTTTCAACCATTAATCGTTGATTTTGGTAACAGTGCGCTCGCAGGCAGAGGGGTAAAGACTCCAGCTGTGTTTGCTGCTGCGGACGGGGAGACAACTCCAGGACCCAGCTGGCTGACAGCATTTTTCTCCGTCATAAAATGTCATTGTCGGTGGAGATGCAAATGTTCCAAAATGGCGAGCTGACTGCAGAACTGTACCTGTCTAAAGGCAGCCCGATCAGCATCCGTCCTGTGAATCCTTGGGAGCCACTTGATCTGTTAGAAGCCTACAGAATCATATTTGTGCTTCCTGTTCTTGGTAATAAAACAAAGCCCCGCAAATCCATTGGGAGTTGTCCATTGGCCTCTAAGAAATGCATAACACTGCACAAACAGGAGGACATTGTTGAAGTTCTAAACCCATCGTAGGACCCCAACCTTCATGACTTCATCTGAACCAACAGACCTACCAAAGGCATCCAAATACCACTGTGCTGGGGTTTACGGTTCGACGTATGAATTTGGGTTGGTGGTGGACACAGCCAGCCACCAGCAGGAGGACTGGCTTTCTTCTCTGGCTGCTACCAAAGTTCACCAGCTTCCACTTCTCCTCTGTTTCTAGAGAGTGCTCGTGAAAAGTCTCTACTCTCTGGAAATTAAGCCTGACCATGTAATTAGTCATGACTAACAAAATAATAAGCCCGTTGCTCCCTAGGCCAAAGGCTTCTTCCCCGTCAGCAAGTGCTACGGCCCAGTGGAGGTGACAGTACCAGGCGTGGTATTCTGGTTCCTGCTGCTGGAGGCTTCAAGCCACTCATGACATCTGCCCCTGGGTTCTGTGGGTCAAGAATTCAAAGAGGGTGAAGAGCAGATGACGTGTTGATGCCCCGGGATGTCTGCAGTTGGAAAGACTTGATAGGCAAGGTCGGGAATCATCTGTCGCTTGTTTACTCACATGTCTGATGGTAAGGGCAAGAGGCAGGATGACTTGAAGGCTGCAGTTGCCACTTGGAGTGTATCCTCTCCATGTGGTAAGGATTTGTCACAACATGGCCACATCAAGGCCGTAAATTCCAAACGTGGCTGTGTGTATTTGTTCCAGGGCTCTAAGTGGAAGTTTCCAGGAAAGCAACAAAAGCTGAATAGCCTTTCTCAAACCAGCTTGAAAGCCACATAGCATCACATCTGCCACATGCTATAGGAGTGACAACTGGCACACCTTCAGGAAGAGGGTACCCAGATGCCATGTGTTCACCAGAAGAGCATGAATGTATGACTGGAGGTTGGGGGACACTTTAAACCAGCATAGTGGTGTGGAGTCACCTGTGGTGTCACCTGCCCCCAGCAGCCCTTACAGGGTAATAATCAAGTCTTGCTTGCTAAGCCACCGAGATTTAGTGGCATTTTCCATACCTAGCCCAAACAGAATGCTTCTTTGAAGCCTCAAGCATTTGATAAGCTTCTTCCCTAAATGCCCAAGTGATCATAACAGGAAAGGCTTCTGCTATATGGGAGGATACTCTCGTTTGAAAGGCAAATCAAGATATATTATATTAAGCTAACATTTCCCAAAGCATGCTAGAAGGAACATTAACTGGCAAAAACAGGAGGTTTCCATTAGAGACTCACGTGCCTGTACTTCCAGCTGAAGAGTTGTGGCACATCAACTGAGCACTCAGCATTCCTTTCCTTCATGCCCCAACTGCTGTCTCTAAGATCTGTTCTAGTATAGTTCATCTCCAAGCCCACTTAGTGTTTGCATCTTTGTAGGTTTAAATTCCCGCCCTTGGTCAGTTTTGATTAAGAGGTGATGCTGTCCACTGAATCTCACGACATCATCAGTTACTTCAAATGAATGTGTCAAAGTATAATTCTGTATCTAAAGTTGAACTGAAAGTTGGGGGTAGCCACCTTCATTGGGGGTGCCACTGAAGAAATCTGAGACAAAGCATGAGATTTGAAGCAACATTTCATCTCCCAGAAGAGACAAAATATTTACACAAAACCATGATTATAATATGACCATGTGTGGTAGGCGCTGAAGGCATAGGGCAGAACGGTACCTTGCCACAACTACAAGCAAGGAACTAAGACTTGGTTGAAGGAAAAGAAAGAAGCTTTAGGAAGAGAATTGGGTTCAGATTATCTTGGAAGTGAAGTTAGACTTGGCTAGAAGGAGGAGTGAAAAAATGTAGGTACAAGAACATGCAGGGTAGGGCCTGGAACAACAAGAAATTCTGCAGATGAACTATAGTATGTCCCCCAAAAAGCTTGTGGTCCAATAGTCAATTTAATTCAACCAAGTTCCTAGTGAAAAGCCAGGCTCTTCTCTTAGTCTATGATCTGCGATAGCTTGAAAGAAGCTAGACAGGTCAAGAACCCATGAGAAACAGGGTTCAAAACAGACAGCCTGGGCACCTCACTGCAAGGACATGGCCTCTCAACTCATCTGTACCTTAGTTGCCTCTTTTGCTAAATGGGATGAAATTTGACCTTGAATGTTATCACGATTTTCTGAAAAATTTATTTGACAATGAATGTAAATTTACCAGCATTGTGACCATTACCTGGTAGGTATTCAAAAGAAGTTCATCTTCACCATCCTCATCATTACCACCACCATCATCACCATCATGGTTATCACCATCAAGGTCATTACCATCATCATAATTACCACCACCACCATCCCCCTCATCATCATCACCACCTTTATCATTACCACCACCATCCCCATCATCATCATCACCACCTTTATCATTACCACCACCATCCCCATCATCATCATCACCACCTTTATCATTACCACCACCATCATCACCATCATTACCACCACCATTACCACCACCACCACCACCATCATCTTCACAAAGTGAAACCTCCCAAAGATAAGCTTCATGTTCTATTGGGGGCAAAAAATAGAAAAACAGGGACCTGTAAATAATGCAGGACTCATTATTTCTAAGTCAACAATAGCATGTGCTTCAAGCAAAAAGTTAATGTCAAAATATTATTTAACAAAAGAGAGGGAATCACCACTACCTGCTACAGCCTGGAAGAGAGTTGAAAGCTTGATGCTGAGTGACAGAAGGCAGGTTGGAAAGGTCACAGATTGTGGGATCCATTTATAGGCAAAACCCAAAATTGCCAAATGTAGGGAGAGAAAGCAGATGAGGGCTGCCAGGGACTGTAGAGAAGGGACAAGGAGGAGTGACTGTGTTGTGGGTGGGGGTTTCTACCTGGTATGATAAAAGCTCTGGAACTAGTGGTGAGAAGGTGGCAAAAAGCCAGGACTTCGCTGAATGCCACAGTACTAGACGCTGAAGCACAGTTAAAATGGCTGATTTTTGTAGTGTGCGCATTTTACCACACACAAAAAAGTGACATCCAAACATACCTAGAGAAAATCAGGGCCAAAAGCCAGGAACCAGCTCCCTGCTAACACTCCGAATGTGAGATGCTAATTAGATGATGGGTAAATGTGGGCCCATCTCATTATATTCATCAATTAAAAATGACAAATTTGATGATTTTATTGCAACATGATTATACTTAGAAGAAATCATATTAGCAGAAGCAATTCAAAAAGAAAAAGACGGAAACCAAATGGTTTCACCAATATATAGGACATAGGGGGGAAAATAAACAATAGCCAGGAGGAAAAGTCAAAACAAGCTAACAACCAAACTGAAGTACACAACGGGGGTGGGGGAGGAATAGAGGGTGAGAATGATCAGGGACGGTGAGGGGGTGAATCATTGGGATTAAAAAGATGTGAAATTTATATATAAATTAATTATTTAAAAAATATGACCGAGAAAGAAGTTAAAGAGCAATGACAATTAATGAAAAGCCTCAAAAGGCAACCAGCAGGATTCCAGAACTCCGCTGGTAATGAATTGTTCAGAATGGCCAGGAAGCAGCAGTCACAGTCAGGACCAGGAGTGAAGTCAACGTGACCTGCCCCACCCGTGCAGACTATGGCGACAGCCACAGGAGTACTTCTGAGAATTGCCCACACCACCCCTTGGGGGGACAGTCCCAGCCCAGAACCACCGCTAACTCTTCGCGGTTATGGGCTGGAAAACTTGCCAATGTTTATTATTGCTCCAAGGGTCAGCCTGCGGTGGAAGTCAGGTCTGGTGGTAGACGCACCCCCATGAGCAGAGAAGGTGATAGGTTCCCAACAGAGCATGAGTTTATTGGGGAAGGAAGTTCAGAGGTGCCTTGGCTAAGCAGGAGGGTGTGGTGGAGGCTGTCTTCACCCCCTTCTCAGCGGGGACTAGGGCAGGTTTCAGGCAGAGAGTGAGTGCCCTGAGGGCAGGAAGTCCCTGACTGGAAGAAGCCTTTACTGCCAGGCTCAGCTAAACAGCTGCCTCTCCAGGGCATGGAGGTCTCTGCCCTGAGGTCTGCGAGCCGAAGGCTCACCTAAGAATCAGCAAACAGTCCTTTTGAGTCTCATGGCACATAGTAGGGCTGTGGGGCTCTGTTCCTGAGTGTGACTCTGTACGTGGGAACATGCAAATGAGGAGGCCACTGAGAAGATGCTAGGAGGAAATGTTCCATCTAGAATGTTCCATCTTGGCCTCAAGTCCCACACATGCTCATCGTATGATAACCATGAAACAGGGTCAACAGCTCTGAAACAGCATCGCACGGGGTCACAGCTGACATGACGGCGCTCGGAAGGAATCGTCTTCTGAGTCTGTTGAGCCGCTCAGCTCTGAGGCAAATCATCCCCTTCAGAGAAGGAAAGTGGTGCATTCAGGGAGCGATTTCCAGAGGCGGACAGGGAGGAACAGCCATGATGGGGGTGTGTGCACGTGTGCACGTACGTGTGTGTGCTTGTGTGTGTGCTTGTGTGTGTGTCTGTGTGTGGTGGGGAAGAGGCTGAAGAACAATGGGACAAAGAGGAACAGACACGACTGTGTGTGCATGTGTGTGCATGCATGCATTCACATGTGTGCGTGTGTGTGCATGCATGTACGTGTGTGTTGCATGGTGGGGGAGGGGCAGGAGAACAACAGGATAAGAAGTAACAGAGATGAAGCCTAGAATGGGTCCAGGAAGGAGAGTCCACCCCCTCCCGAAGTGAGGGGTGGAGTCACAGGGACACCAGAAACACAGGGACCGGTGGGTGGAGGTTCTACCTGCCTGACCCCCTGACAGGAGCACAGGCTACCTCTCGGCTGACAGCTCACTGCCCCCAGTCACCCTGGCACGGCCGAACTGGCTTCCTCGTTGGCCAGCCACCACCGGGTCACCGCAGGCATCTTGAGCACTGAGAAAGAGCTGAACACACAGCACGCTCCAGAAAGAGCCACCACTTCCACTGCCCTGGTGACGCGCGTCACACAGAGGACACTAATCGTTATGAGGGACAGGCAACCAGCAGCTGTACTGACCCCGGAACAGAGGGCTCAGAAGACTCGCCTCTGGGGCGCGCTGCCCACCCCCACCTACTGACTGGTCCTGAATGGCCCAGGAGTCCTCAGACCTTGCTAAAAAATGAACACAGAGGCAACAGGATGACAGGGATGGCGAGGAGGAAGGCGGTGTCTTTATCTGGATTTGGCCCTGCTCATTTTGCTCGCTTCCCCTTGCTCCCAGTCCCCCTACCCGCTCTTCAGAGCGGGGCCAGACGTCCTCAGGAGCAGGACCCTGGCTTTTCCCAGACGTCCTGCAGAAATTCTAGAACCTTCCTCACACAGACTGCAGGCAGGAGGTCGGAAGCGCGGCACTCTGGAACTGTACGGATGGAAATGAAGATGCAAAGAAAGGACCAACTTTCACTCTTCTTGGGACGCTACCTCCAATCCAAGCACTTGAAATGGCAGCTTCCTCCTCAAAGGAAGACTCGTCCCCCAGTCAGGCTCTCTGAGGAAAGCTGAGCCTGCAGCCCACACAGTAACCCCTTGGTTACCTGCAACTGCTCCTTTAAGATGCAGCGGCCAAGGCCTGCACGCTCTCTCCACTGTGCCCCAGACTTCTGCAGTCCTCCATTTCACACCCTCTTATTTTCAAGGTGGCTTATCTTAGGCTTAAGAACCTCAGCGAATGTCTTTATAAAGCAGCCTGCTTTATCAGACTCAGACTCAGACTCCCCAAGAGCAGTTTCCGGCTCAATCACCACATGGGGTGTTGCTTGCCTACTGTTCTCTGAACATCATGTGATAAGAGACTGGCTACATGGACAGGTCTCCTTGGACAGTCTCGGCATGAATCTAAAGGAAACCTAGAGCAGAACAGTCAAGGAGATGGTGTGGTGGCCGTTCCCAGCTTCTCAGGATCTGTGACCTCAGCCAGCTCCCTAAGCATTGCAGGCCTTGGCTTCCTGCATCTGTAATCCTGAGGTGAACCTCTGCCCTGTGAATGGGGTGCTGGGATGACTTGACAGGATGCTAAGAGGCACTGGCACTCAGCCTTTGTCCCGAGCTGCAGACCTATCCAGCCCGCCATCCTTCCTGCCAGTCTCACAGGTTGTGTTCAAGTCACCTGTTGAGTAACAACACATCAGTGACTTCCTGTTCTGTCACCTGCGCCTGCCTGTCACCTCCCCAGGTGTGGCCCCTGGCTGCACCTGCAGGGGTTTCCATCTGTGACATCTGTGAACACCTGATTTTTAATACCAGAAAGATAATGTTCTGTCCAAATCCAAGTCAATCAAGACAAGAGTGATTTTTAACTTCATAAATTCTATGATAAAACTGACCTTTGATCCCCACTGGGATAGAGCTTAACCATCCAGATATAGGACACCACACGCTCCGTGCCCCTAAAACATCTCTGAGCACCCCCAAACTTCCCCACCTCAGCCCCTGCAGTCACTGACGTGTTCAGAACTAGTTTGATCTCTTCCTCCCCCCAAAAGTCTTATAAATAGAATTCTACATCGGTAGCCTTTTGAAACTCACTCTTCTTTTCACTCCACACAATGTCTTTGAAAATCACCAAAGTTACCAGGCTTATCAATTGGCTGTTTCCTTTTTTTTTGTTGTTGAGACTAAATCTCATTATTTTTTGCCCGTGGAACCGCAGGCTCATGTTGCCCAGGGTATCACAAACTCAAGCAATCCCCAGCCTCAGCTTCCCAGGTAGCTGGGATTACAGGTGCGTGCCACCACGTCCAGCTATATTTTTTTGGAACTAGGTCTCACTACGTGCCCCTGGCGGGACTCGAACCGCGATCCCTGGCCCCAGCCGCGGCTTCCTAGGCTGCTGCTTACAGGCATGTGCCACCATGACCAGCCTGGCTGTTTCCTTTTACTACTAAATAATCATCTGCAGGGTAGACAAGTTGGTTCACTTAGGCATCCACTGGAGCCTATCTGGTTTCCTTCCAGGTCGCAGCAGCTGTACACACAGGAGTAGTAAAGGCTCATGCGCAGTTGTTGAATGTGTTTTCATTTCTGTTGGGTAAAAACCAAGCAGTGTCACGGCGAGCTCACATGAATCTTTTCTTTTTTTCAACCTTTGTTCAGAATTTTCTCTCTTGGTTTTTCACCTCTTAAAATAAGAACGGCAAGCACCACTCTCAAACACTCCAAAAACGCTGTGCCCAGCCTTCTAAAAAAACTTAAGTTTGGGGTAACTTTTAATGTATTGGATATTTTGGGGGTACCACATAGTCATATGAATGATATGACTTTTCAGCGGTGTTGTAGAAAATAGTTCAGTGATGTTACCATGGGTTATATTTATTGGCTAAGAAAGAGGTATTCAATTTTTCCAGACAAAATACACTAAATCTGAGCAGAAAGGGGGTCAATGGCAGAATTTTTTGTTGCTTTTTTTTTTGTTTATTTTTTTAATTTATTTTACATATATATTACATCTTTGTGTACCCTGGGGTTTTCCCATTCCCTTAACACCTGTTGCCTGTTAACCATCTTAATCTTTTGTGCCCTCCGCCTCCCCCATCTTCTTCCCCCTCCCCCTCTCTCAATCTACGGTTCAATTCTGTCAGTTGTTTCTAATTTTTCTTATTTTTTCTTGTTTTTTTCCTATATACTTCATATAAGTGAGACCATCCCGCATTTCTCTTTTCCTTTCTGGCTTATTTCTGCTAATATGAGTCCTTCTAGCTCCATCCATGTTGCTGCAAATGACATATGCTTGTCCTCCTTGATTGATGCATAATATTCTATCGTGTACATAGATCACATTTTTTTCAGCCATTCATCGGTTTGGGGGCATTTGGGTTGTTTTCATATCTTGACAACTGTAAACAGAGCTGCAATAAACATGTGCATACAGGTGTCCTTTTTTATTAGTGTTTTCATGTCCTCTGGGTAGATATATAGTGTGTGTGTGTGTGTGTGTATTCATGTCCTCTGGGTAGATATATAGTGTGTATATATATGTAGATATATATACACTATATATATATACATTACATCATTGTCTATTACATCATTGTCTACCCCAAGGTTTTTACATCATTGTCTATTACATCATTGTCTACCCCAAGGTTTTTCCAACCACCTTATCTCTTGTTGACCATCTTAATCTCTTGTGCTCATCCTTCCCCCGTCAACAGCAGAATCTGTGTTAACACATGTGGTCAACACCATGTGTAAACCACATGCAGAGCTGTCCAGGGAAGCCCCCACCTCCCCGCCCGTTCCTCCTTACCAGGCACCCACAGAGCGTTTGCAGAGATGGGGGCTGGACCACACAGCCGTACCCAGCATCAAACAGCCCTGGAGGAAGCCAGGGTCACCTGAGCTTCAAGGGTCCATCCCAACCGGCTCCTCTCGCCCTGAAGCTCGGGCCCCTGGGGCCCCCACACCATCTCTATTCCCGGCTGAAGATGATGGCCTCATGTCAGCGTCCTTAAAATTCAATTTCATGCCTCCTAATCTATGCTCCATTATGCAGCCTTTGAAATCATCTCCCAAGAAGGGAAGCTGCTATTGATCCCCACTTCCCTCCCTAGCAACTGGTATGTGGCAGCCCAAAGTGGAATATGAGGGGGAGAAAATATTGATTCTAGGAAACTTAATATTATTAAAAGACAGTTGTATTAAATCTCTTTCCTGGACTTAGCTGAGCGTGTCTCTTTTCCCCCCTTTCCCATTTTCAGAAAATCAATGCAGCTAATACCCTTGTTAGTTCCAGAGTTTCCACTACAGCAGCTTCATGTCAGCAGCCACCCTCAGGCAGGTTTGTAATATCAGCACTTGAGGCCTCGGCCCTGTGTGGACGGATGAGAACGATGCCTCTCGCTTTGCTTATTCCACCACTCCAGGTTGTCTAAATTACACTGTCCACGTAGCTGTTTCCTCCGGCGTGTAAATGTCTCCAGATACTGCTTAGCCTCGATGTAAAAGGCTAAGTGCTATGGCCAAGTTCATTAGGCAAATGCGATTTTCAGTTTGAGGGCAGTCAGAGGAATAGAGACAAGGAGACTCAACCCCAGGAGAGATTGTGTTTTTTCCCCAATTGATTGCACACACATATATGTATTTTACCCCGAGCTTCTCCCACCACCTTGTCAGCCATGAACCATCATCTTAATCTCCTGTGTTCATCCCTCCTCCAATTATTTCATCCTCCTCCCTTCCCCATCCCTGGCTGTGGGCTTTAGTTCTGTTGTCAATTTATTAGTTTTAACTTTTTTCTTGTCTCTTTGTCCGTTCTCCCTCCATCCCACCTTTGAGACCACCCAGAAACTCTTTTTGTTTCTGGCTATTCCCACTAGCATGATTCCTTCTAGCTCTGTCCATGGTGCCACAAATGAAATGTTTGTCTCTTTTGATTGCTGAATAATATTCCACTGTGTAACTATAACCTTTTGATCCATTGGCATTTGGGTTGTGTTCATATCTTGACTCTTGTCAATAGTGCTGCAATAAGCATCAGAGTATAGGTTTCCTTTTGAATTCATGTTTTGGGGTTCAGGAGAAGTTTTGTCAGGGTTTTGTCACCTACCATGAAAACACCTAGAATTCATTCTTCAGCCCTGTAAGCCACATTGATTTTCCTGTTCACACTCCAAGCCAAACTTGAGCTTTCCTTTTCAGAAGGAGCAGCTGCTTTTGATTTGTGACAAGATGAAAGCATTTTGGAATCTCTCTCTTCAATAGCCCTGTTCTGATAGACTGTCTGCTATGTCATTATCGAGTGTAAGTAGGCTGTAAACAGCTCCAGAGTCAATGAACCAAAGATTGGAATCCTCTTCTAATTACAGAATAATTCTGCTGCTTTGAGTTTGGAACTTGTGATGAATAAGGGTTAGACGCTAGGCAAGCGCTTTCATTACAGATACTGCAAAGCGCACTTTAAAAATAAAATGGCAAGCGTAATGTCAAAACTATGTGAAAAAAAACAGTTTTCAAGACCCCCTCAAGGACTTTAGAGGCCACAGATAGTTTGCAAATGTTTTTGGTAATTTTATAGCCCGTTTTCTCCTGCCATCTCTGAGAGTGAAATTCTCACTTCCCACTGACCAAATCCTCCTGGATATTCCAGACACTGTGAACTTATTTGCCCTAAACTGGAATTGGACATTATGTTTGTGTTCTATCCATCTTCCTGTCTCCTGCTTGTCATTAATGGACTCCCACTCTATGGTCATCTAAAAGAGATTTCTGGAAGGCCACTTAGGACCACAGGTTGACACTGGTAAGGAAATGTCAGTCCATCTTGCTACCTGAGCCTGGAGCCCACCACTGCTTCCTCCCCACTCTCCTGGACCTTCACACCCTCTGAAAGACTCCTACCTACCTCTGTGGCTCCCTTCTCTCTGCATCAGGGAGATGGCTGAGGTGGCAAAGCGTCCTGTGTGAAATCCTACCGAAAGCTCCTGTTGGCTTCACGTCAGCAGTCAGATGACAGGCTGTGGGCAACACTGCGGGCTGGGAGCCTTGATAGAGACAAGCCTGAGCAGGCCCCGGAGAAGAAACTCCTTGTCCCATTTGGATGGTGGCGGGGAGCAGCAACTGGCTTAAACAGGAAGTGTTGTGCAAGCGCCTTATAGAAGGTTAAGGGGGCTCCAGACTTGAGCATCAGCTGAGACACTCTGACTTTTCCTTCCTTCCCTGGGGAGCCAATGGCAAGTTGTGAGCAGAAGGAACAGCGAAGAGCAACACCCAGTGGGAAGACTAGGCCACTGACACCCTCCCTTCCCACCGTGCAAATACATGGGCTGTCAGCAGGTGGCTCGTTACTGTGGTGACTGGTGACAACCCCCTGCATCTTCCTTTAGGGAAAAAAGAGGAAAGGCTTCTTGACAATAATTCTCTAGACGCTCCCCCTTAATACATGGGAATGTTTAAGGAACACTTGATGTGACTTTACCCTCCTAAGAATGCGTTTAGTAGTAATATATGACTGAAACGCCAGCCCTTACTCCAGAAGCTAATAGAAATAAGCATAGCACATCATTCCACGAAGTTCAAAAATGTTAAGGAGGGGACCTCGTCTCCTTGAACAAAGGAAGCATAACTGGCGTGGCACACACTCACACGGTGTCAGCCATAAAGATGGGAAACACCATCCCTGAATCCAAACATTGCTTAAAATCACAATAAGTGGTGTCAATACTTACAGAGCATCAGAGTCATCTTCCCGCCTCACCACCAGGGCATAAACCACAGTGCAACCAGCTTCCAAGATATCTCTCAGGCCAAACATGAACCATCCAAGCCTCTATCAAGCTTCCTCTGCCTCTGTTCAGGGTACTAGCTGCTTCTGGTCAACTGTTTCTGGAATCCCTTCAAGCCCTTCAATAGCCAGAGCCCTCTTAACCTCTTCATCTCTCCCCTCTTGTTCCCCCATTTTCCATTCTCTCTACATTCACTCTTGGAGCAACACACTGGTGTTCTCTTTTTCCTTCTGCCTTGTTCAGTGGGCATCTTTCCCTCCAGTTCCACCCATGTTGTCACAAATGCCAGGCTCCCATCTTTTCTATAGCTTAGTAGAATTCCACTTGGGTCTATATATCATAGTTTCTTAATCCATTTCTCTGTCCTAGGACCCTTAGGTTGATTTTTTCTCACTGGCAATTGTAAATAGAGCTGCAATGAAGTGCAGTGGGAATACAGATATACCTTTAATTAATGTTTTATAACAATTTGGTCGGTGCCTAGGAGTGGAATTGCTGGACCACAGACCACATGGTAGATCTACTTTTAATACTTTCAGAAACCTCCTTACTGCCTTTCACAGGGACTACAGGCCAGCCTGCATTGCTAGCAGTATGTGAGAGGGCTTCCTTTCTCCACACCCTCACCAACACAGTTGCTTCTGTTATTCTTCAAATCTGGGGGAGGGGAAGGGGAGGAGCAGGTGGGATGTCTCCCGAAACATGGTGAGTCTCAAAGCATTTGTGGACTCATATCAACTTCTCTCTATAATAAAAGAGCTAACCATTTCCCAATGAAAGTCTTTTTGATTTGATCACTGCACAGCTTGGTTCTCTTAAGTCACTGTTGCCTGTCCTGCCTACACAGTTCTACTTGCTCCCCCTAAGAGCAAATCACTTACATGCAGAATTTGTGACAAGCATTTTATGCTAACTGGATGCGGCCGGGAAGTCCAGATGAAAGAGAAGATAGTTAAAAGAGCTGCTTGTGGCACCTGCACAAGAGAAAACGTATACATTCCCATAGAGATCAGTCACACATAGGCTTCTGAAGGAAATAGCTGTACTGAGCTCTGGATGTACCAGTGCAGAGACTAGCATGTTACATGACTGATAATTATCTGTGGGTGAACTGAAGAGCCAGCATGGCCCCCCTGCAATCACTTCTTGTGCCAACTAAACGGTTTTCTCAAATCCACACCTGCCTCGTCAATTACCAATGTTGAGAAAGCAGGAAATGAATGGCTCATGGTTTCAAGCATCAATAATTTAAATAAAAAGTCATCAAGAGTCATCCTTCTTCCTGGAGTGTAAATGAATGAAACTCTAAGTGTGTGGTAAAGACGCTGTAATTGCCAGCAAATTAACTCCCAATGAAAATGAAGAGGGAAATCTGTCTCTTTGACTCTTGGACTATTTCCTTCCAAAGATATTTTATTGTCCCACATTAGATGTGGAAACTCAACTCCATGTAGACTGTGTGCTTCTCGGTAAGTGCAATCAGCAGACGGGCCCACGGGAACAGCTTTCATCCGACGTGGCTTCAACACCTGGGGGCTAAGGTGGTGATGTCCTCTGCCAGTGAAGATATGGTCCTGAGCATGTGGGACAGCCAGAAGATAGGTCCTCTGTAGCACACTGACCTTTGAGTACCCGGGGTACACGTTTGGGTTCTCTACACTCAGCAACCTGGCTTTTCATCAGCAACACCTCCAAAGAATAACTTCCTAGAACTGAAACCACAGACAGACCTGCACGAAATTGTAACTGCTCACTCTACCCTTCACTCCTCCACCATCTCTCTGTAGTTTGAAAATCCCCTCTACCCTGCAATTCTCTCTGCTTCTTTGAGTTCAAAGTCATTTTATCGCATAATCTCATTCCAAGTAAGACCTGGGGGCAAGGGGTACTAGGAGCTATCTCTTCCATGTGGGAGATCAAGAGATCATTTGAAAATAATTTAAAAGAGATTGCTACGCCTGTGCTATTATTTGTCTGCCCATTCATCAAAAGAGGGGCCGTTGGGTTAAGCCATAAAGAAGGAAGGGCTGATATAAGCTCCCACCGGGGAGAGACACCACGCCAGGTACAAACCCACCCCTCACAGGCTGCACCAATGTCTTCACCTTAAATGCCCAGAATAGACGAACCCACAGACACAGTGAGACTGACCAGGGGAGGACCAAAAGGCATGGCCTCTTCCTAGGTACTGGGTTTCTTCTGCAGTGATGCAAATGTTTGGGAACTAGAGAGAACAGGTTCTAGCACATGGTGTGTGTTCTTAACACCACTGAGTGCCTCACTTCAAAATAGTTCATGTCATTTGAATTTCACCACAATGTTCAAAAGGATGGAAGGAGGCTGTGAAATGGGCTCCTGGGGTGAAATGTCCAGGTAGCATCATCAAGCAGTGGTTTCCTACCTGGGCACTTTCCAAGTCCCTGGAAGCCAGGAAAGAGTCTACCTTGGCCCAAGACAAGGATGACCTTGCCAGGAAGTTCTCCTGGTGGCCCATCTGGGGAGCCAAGGTTAACTCTCAAGAAAAGAAGCAGATTTGGCCTCCACGTTACATTGGCAGAGGTCCATCATTCGTGGAGGAAAAGAAATACTAAGAAGCTAATGCTGGCTGGAATTCTTATTATCCTTAATCCGTGCTGACCTTTTCTGTGACCTAAAATTAGATTGCCTGCTGTTTATCCAACTTAGGCCTGGGATTTTTTCTTTTATTTATTTGTTTGTTTGTTTGTTGTTTAGGTTGTATTGATTTCTTCCTGCTGTGGCAGCAGAAGGTAGCTGTTCTCAGCTGGAACCAGAACGGGAGCAGCCAAGATGAGATGCAACGCTGGTTTCTGGTTCCGAAGATGTGGGTTTCCTGTTACTGGTGGCGTGTTTCCGGTCTCTTTCTCCTGCCTGCAGATTTCCTGGGAACCGCCCCCCCCCCCAGGATCTTCACCAAGGAAGCCCCCCCACTGTCAAGGTTCAGACTCAAGTCTAGAAAGCTTTGAAGACACTTCTCCCTTCTTCCACTTCCAGTTGGATCTTCAATAAGAGCATTAGTCTTTCTCAGGGCTGGAAAGCAGTGTCAGGAGAGCAAAGAAGGGTGCTGGGAAGATGGAGGCTAGCTGAGTGCCGCAGCGCCACTCTCCTGCTCTGGAACTTGAGATGCACAGGCAACTATTGGGAGCTGTGTGTGGGGAAAGAAGAATGAGACGAAAGAGACAGTGAGCTTTAAGGCCAGCTCCTACATTGGGGATTTTGGAACATGTCCAAATCCTTCTTTATTAGGAGTTGGAGTCTCTTTTATACCTTGTCAAGGAATGGTTACAGCGAGGTAGTGAGGAAGGAAAAACCCAGGATCCCATGATACCTGATGTATGACAGGATGGGTGATAACAAGAAAAATTCCTGTGGGGGTAAAGAGTTTTATCATTCTAGAGACCTGTCTCGAGTCTCTTTGGTGGGACATTCCTAGGAGGTTAAGGTGCTGTCAGCACAGATAAGAGACTTGCAGATAACCACCTCTAGTGTGCCTGAGAGGATGGAGAAAGATAAAGGTGTTCCTTTATCTAAGGCATATCTCTTAATCTATGTCCACACCCCACAGGCAGCTTTGCCTTTGATAATCAGAATCACCCACATCCTAGCTTTCAGGGGCCAGACCAGAAAGAGCTCCAGGAAAATGAGATATGAAGAAATGTTGGATCGTAAAGGTGCTTAAATGAACAGAGGCTTGAAAGGGAGGCTCAGAGGCCTACACAAAGGTACTCTGTTCCCTCTGGGCTGAGAGGTACTCAGAGAACCACTTGAGTACCACCCAAAACCGAGGCTCACACCTCTGCAGAGAGGGCTCAGCTACCATAAGAACTTGCAACCTGTGGTGAGGAAACTTTCTGGAGTTCTCGCCAGGACCCAGGAGCTGACTGTGGAAGGAGAGGCCATGGTCATAGGAAGCAGTAGAGCCTTGAGCAGCAACTGAGTTCCTGAGTTGCATTTGGAGGAGACCTGGAGAGCCAGGGGATCCCTGTCCGATGGGAATCGCCACCCACATTGGCTCAGATGAAGGGAAGACAAGCTCCCTTAGTACAGTGGTTCTCAAAGTGGGGTCCCTGGACCAGCGACTGAAGCATCATCTGAAAATTAATTAAATTGCAAATTCCAGGACCCAGCTCAGACTTTATCAGAAAGCAGAAAATAGCAGTTGTAGCCTAACAATAAGGAGATTCGGATCCTCTGAAGTTCGAGAACCATTACCTGATTGTACAAGATTTAGAGCACTTTTGTTAAACTTAGACTTCCATTCCCAGGGGATCCAACATAAAACCCCACCAACTGAGACCTCCATAACCAATTAAAGGGGGGCTACCACCAGGCTCGGGGCTCTGGTCCTGGTCCTCCCTGTTGGAGGATCTGTGAGACCACCCTGGCTGGTAGGCTCCCTGCTCTCAGACATCTGGCTATCCCACTGCCTGCAGAGCAGCTTTGGATTCTGCACATTTGTGCCAGGCCTGGTTGGAGCTGACCAAGGCTTCCTAAGGTTGGCAGTTGACCCAGCTCGGACATCACCTAGCACTTTTTTAAAATTATGTTTGTTGCAGTAATTGACGTTGCTCGACAACAGTACAGGACTTGTTGGGACATTTTGAACAACTCATGTCACCTGCTCATGATGTTTACCATCTGCAAGAAGCAGCTCTAGTCTAAGCCACTCGCAAATCAGATGGAGGACAAATCCTCAGAGCAGGAGAAGTCAATAGATTGTATCCCCGTGTCTAGAGAAATGTCAAGTAGCTGTTTTCACATTCGTCTAATTTCAAATGGAGAACAAAGACAGCCTTCTTCACACCACGTAGTGACTGTGAACAGGGGACTGATGAGAGACAAAGGGTCCTGGGTCACTTGTGTTCATTTCAAGGTCATTTGTATAAACTTTATGCAAAAAGTTTCAGTTGTTGGGCAAGATGTGATGGCTCCTCTACAAAAACTTGACTTGGTCCATTTTCTAAATTTTGATGCCTGTGTGAGTGTGTTAACTCAGATTTCTTGGCGATGAGGGGAGTCATCATTTCAGGATGTTGAGGAGCTTGGGGTGAGCAAACCAATGTCAGTAGTGCATTCAGGCAGCCACGGTGGCTCTCAGGCCAGTCCTGGCATTCAGCACCAGCCAGCACTGTGCAAGACATATCTTCAGCACTTAGCTCCTGAGTAATTACCATCTCACTGCACTCGGGTAGAGGGAGGAAAGACACAACTATATTCATCTTGTGATTAAATGGCAATTAGCAACTAAGTGCCTGCAATAATGGGGAGCTCACCATCTCCTCCCAGCTCCAGCTGCTTCCAAGCCAACACTCCAGCTCTCCCAGCATCAGGGCACAGAGCACCGGGCTGGCACCCCAGGGAGGACACACACCCAGAGCAGAGGTCAGAGAGGCACAATTAGTGGTTAAAAACATGGACTTGGCAGCTGAGATGCTTGGGCTCCCCCAAAACAACCCCGCCACTTATCAACCTGTCAGCTTGGTCAAGTTACGAAAACTTTTCTGAACCTCATGACCTTGTCTACAGAGAGTTGTTCCTAACACCAGGCTTGGCGAGCATGCAGCTTAAATGGTTAATAGATGCATTTAAAGAGAAGAGCATAGTAACTCCTCAAAGATGTGGCTGTTCCCCTATGCTTCATTGCACCCTCCACGGGGCTGGGAGAGAGGAACTCTTTCCTGCTGTGCATCATTTAATGCGAGTAGTAATTGAAAAATATATCTTACTGCTCAAACTAACAAAAACTCTGTCCTGCTCACCTGACCCTTCAGTCTGGTTCACCCTCCATCTGAGGAATTTTCCTCAGTTGTTCCAAATACAACAATTTCAGGAAGCCCTGAGTAGAAACGGTCTGTTTCCCAAGAAGAACAAGGCTATGGGTTCAGATGAGAAACTGGGAAGTTGAACATATCAAGGCAGAAATGAATGAGAATAGACCAAAGTAATAGCAAAGGGGAATGGCTGTGACCCCTTGTTAATCGTCTGTATTTATGCCAAGTGTTCCTTGCAACTGGCATCTCCACTCACTGTATTTATTGTGAACTTGGTGCACAAATCATTGCAGTCATTTTAAGGCATAACCAGGTGAGAGAAACCCTAAGCCAACACTGAAACAGTATAGTAGCCATTGCCCACATCTGACAGCCGGGTACCTGACATGAGGCTGACTCAAATCAATTTCCTGCCAAAACGGGACGAACACAGCAGATGCCAGAGCCTCCATCTATGGAATTTTAAAAGTACAGACTTATTTAATCGGTAATATTTATAACACTAACCTGTTGGGATTATAATATTTTTACTGCCTTGTTTAAATAAAATACACTTACAATTAATGCCACCTGTCTCTTTTTATTAGGAAATTTTGAATTACATGGCATTCTATTTCTACAGAATGGCTCTGGTTCTAGAAGCTAAAGGTGATGACCGGGCACTTCCACCATACTTCCTGGCCTTCTAGAAGCCTTGATGAAAACCAGAAGTATTGACCACCATTGATGGGGGAGGCTGGAGGGGGCAGGAGGGTGGGGGCGGGCAGGGGCGGAATTTACAGGAAAGATGGATGTGGCGGAGTTTCAATCTGCTGACTTCCAAATCCAGCTTCAGTCTATAAAGGAAAAAGCTAAGACCCAATTAGTGGTGGTGTGTGCTGGCCACTGTCTTCCGGCGGGCGAGTGCCTGGGCCAAAAGGAGATGAGAGAAGGGCTCGTGAGCCTTGTTCTTCTTCAGTGAAAGTTGGAGAACGTTCAGTCCTCCAGGATGAAGTTTCTAAGGTTTGTCCTCACATCTGGCTTCCCCGGTTCATTCTCATTCAAAAACACTCATCAGAGATAAACCTCACAAGGCCACAGGAGTGGTCAGTGCCTTAGGATATGCAGAGAAGAGCACGTACCGATGCCACAGCAAGACCACTGTCCATCTTTGTGGCCCCCAGACCTGGGGGGGTTGGCCAACTGGAGAGGGGGCATGACCTTCATAGAGCAGAATCAGATGTACAGCTTACATGTTGTAACTACTGAGATCCAGTCTCTGCCGAAACTAAGAAAGCAAAAGAGGCAAATGCAGAACTTCGGAAATACGGTCAGAGAAATGACCCAGCACCGGCCACAGTCAGAAGGACGAATAATGGAACTGTTTCCCGGGCGCCCGTGATGAGCCAGTGACTGCAAGACTCTCAGACACGCTCAAGGTTGTTCATTCAACACCTTGTTAGGTCTCAGAGGAAGAAGCAGCCACATCCCCTCACACCTCCGTCCGTCCTGCTTTGCACTGTTTTGTCTGATCCTTTCACACAGCCCCAAAAATCTATTTAAACTTCTCGTTCTTTCTCCCTCCGATGGGTCACATGAGCCCTGGGTGAACCTCAGGGGTTTGGGGATGGACCAGACCAATAACGGGAATTGCTAATGCGGTTTCTATTGAAAGGGAAGGATTCATTAGGTGGAATCATTTGCTAAATCAAGAGCACTACATTTTTACTCCATCCGTCTTTGTCCTTTGGATCCCAGGGTGACGTTGCTGACAGTTCCCCTTGGGGCCACACGAGCAGCCCAGCTGGCCGAGGTGGGCATAGGGGAAGAACGCAGCCATCCCTGCCAACCCCCTCCCCCCCCCACCATGGGTCTGGCGGAACACAGCAAAGCCCCATGCTTCCCTGTGATGCACAGGAATGAACCCACCTTGGGGCGTCTCACAGAGCAGACAAGTTGGATGCAACCAGCGTGGCCTCTGCAAATCTCAGGTCCAGGCTGAAGAGTGGCCCTCAGCAGACCTGTCCCCGTGCTAACCCCCAGCACCTGTGGATGTGACCTCCCCAGGGAGACGGGTCTCTGCAGACAAAGTGAAGGATCTCAAGGTGAGACCCACCTTGGCCAGGGTGATCCCCCTAGTTGCAGGGGCAGGTGTCCTTAGGGGAGAAGGGCAGAGGGACCCCCAAAGAGCATGCAGGGAAGAGGACATGTATGAGGGAGGAAGAGGTCGGGGTGATTTACAAGGGAAGGAACTCCAACAGCTGCCAGGAGTCCTAAGAACCTGGGGCTAGAATATACCCCCCCCCCACATCACCCTGCAGAGCGTCCACTTCTAGACATCTTGACTTTGAACATGGAGCTGCAGCAGTGTCAGAAAACACATCCCTGTTGTTTGCAGCACCCCATAGTGACTTCAGGAGAGCTTCCCTAGTAACCACTGCAGCCTCTGAAAGCTTCTCTGAGATCTTCCTTCCAAGGAAGCTGGATCCATCTTAATATTTTCCTGCCATAATTGCCTCAGACCAATTTCTTCTAAAGGAATTAAAAATGCAAATCTAATTTCTAATTGCATAAGAGGATCCTCCTGGCAGCGCGATCGATAACTCTCTCCCACCGTCAATAGCACGGCTGGGCGGCGAGGATGTCAGAGCCCACCGGTCTCGCTTTATCACTGGGCCTGCGGCCCGTCCGCCTCAAGGAGATGCCACAGCTCATGAGTGGCCTCCCATCAATCAGTTCCAATTTGTGCTCCACGGAGATGTGTCTTGTCATCTCAGCAAGTGTGTTGCCCAGGCACCAGACAGCACAGAGCCCCCGTCCTCGTGTTTCCAAAGTTCAGCAACAGGAAGAATGTTCCTGACCACCCAATGTAGGAGTGTCCTTTGGTCCCTGGCTGATAGGACTAAAAGCAAAGGACTTAAGTCCAGTTACCCCAAAGATGCAGTGGCTTGGGTTCACAGTGGCTTGTGGCTTGGGCTCACAGCAAGAGTCACCTGGCTACCTGAGGGGAAGGAGCAGGTCACCTTCACCCAGAGCTCACCTGGGTAAGTCACCTTGCCTCTCTGCGCCTGACTTCCTCTTCCATAAAATAAGGTGTGAACTGAACGCTAAGCTCCCATCCATCCTAAAATGCAGTCTCCTCTTAGAAGATACAGATCACTCACTGAGCAGCAAGGACGGAGATTGTCAGTTGACTGAGATAACAGACATCTCTGCTACTTCTGGGCATTTTGCCAGTTAACAGCAGAAACGTTGTCATTAACACTCATCACACACATTCTATTTCCATTAAGAAGTGTTTTTCCAATCGCTCTCCTTCCTCGAGCTGAATCTTTTTTTTTTTTTTTTCAGATTTTAAACACCATACTATTTGATCTTATCTGATCATCTGATTGTTCAGTTTATCTGCCTCCACCAGCAAATAGCACTTGCACAAAGTATGTTGAGAATCCGCAATTTCCTTACAGAGATGTAACTGGGGTATAACAACACTTTAGATTTTAGGAGGAGCTGATTGCAAAGATTTTCAGGAAAGAGCACCTTTCTAAAGTCATGAGAGCTTAATGTCAAGGTCAAAGTGCCAGAGGAAATAGTCTGTGCGTATCTTACATGCAACTCATATCTTGTATGTGTAGGCTTTATTGTTTGTTGGATGACAAGTATCCAATATATGCTGGGAGCTGCCATGTGTGTTTCTTGATTTTATTCTCAGAGTGACATCAGGGGTTAAATGGCAGGAGGAAAGCTGTTTATGCAGAACACACCTAGGTTGGAGGGCAGGAAGAGACACCCCAGAACTATCAGAAAACACTATTGTTGGAAGCCGCAGGGGAGGTGAGGATGTAGGCTTAGCTGCAGGTCAAGGAAAGAAGATGGTCCCTGGTGAATCACCTCCAGAGTAGTGTGTCTCCAGAGCACTTGGGGCGTCATTAGTATGTACTTCCCACCTCTTTCCAGGGTATTCTGACCCACTAGGAGGTAACGCCCAGGTCAGGCTGAGGAAAGAGAGACTTCATGGGGGGGGGGGGGAGCCATGCCAATGACAGCTAGGACTGTCACTCATGGTGAGAGTTGGTTGGTGACACTTACCCAAAGAGACTGATGACACCCCAAGAGATGTTACATATGTCAACATTCTATTATCTAGAGTGTTAACATAAGACACATGAGGAAAACCAAATGGTTTCACTAATATATGGTCAACCAAATGAAACTACACAAGGGGAAAGAGGAGACCAGCTGGAGCGGGTGGGGGGGGGAGGTGGTGGGTGACCCCCAGGGACTGAAATGATGTTTAAAAAAATAATAAAGCATATATTTGTTGAAAAAAAATAAAAATTAAAATTAAAAAAATAAATAAATAAATAAAAATTACATTTTGACTATTTGGATTAAGTAGCAAGAACAAAAGAAGTGCTAAAAATTTCCAGCTAACGTGTAAAACATAAGTATAGTAATTAAGAAGAATGCTTATAAATAAATTATAATTTTTTTCCTGTCCTTAAAGTGAGATCAAGTGAGATAAATAAACAGACATGTAAGAAAAAAAAAAAAAAAAGACACATGAGGAAACTCTTCACTGCGCCGTGAAGACAGCATGTGTGGGGGGAGAGTTTCAGGGTAGCCCAGACACAGATGTGGCCACAGGAGGAGTTGACCTTCCATAGGGAGGTTCCAGCTTGGGTTGTTGGGGGAACAACCTCTTTACAGAGTGATAAATGGCTCTGTGTGACTCTGTGGAGAAAAACATCAACTTTGTGTATGTGTGTTAAAGTCAACATATATCTGCTGATTAAACTCAGCACAAAAGCATCAGCCATCATGTATATAGACCACATTTTTTTATCCAGTCATCTGTTTTGGGGCATTTAGGTGGCTTCCATGTTCTTGCAATTATAAATTGTGCTGCAGTAAACATCCAAGCACAGGTGTCCTTTTGTACCCACATTGAGGTCTCTTTTGGGTAGATTCCCAAGAGAACAATTGCTGGGTCAAATGGATATTACTCATCAATTAAAAATGATTCATTTGACGATTTTAAGACAACATGGATGTACTTAGAAGACATCATATTAGCAGAAACAAGTCAAAAAGAAAAAGAAGCCAAATAGTTTCACTAATACATGGGATATAGGGAAAAAATAAACAAAAGCCTTGAGGAAAAGTCAAAACCAACTAAGCACCAAACTGAGCACACAGCTTTGGGTGGGAGGGAAAGAGGGGGAGCAGAAGGGAGGATGGGGGGGGTGAATTCCTGGGATTAGAATGATGTGGAATTTATATATAAATAAATTAAGAAAACAAAAAACAAAAGCACCAGCCAGTGGTTATGTCAAGGCCTCCAAGGACTCCCTATGCTCCCACACAGTGTGAATGACCTGCAGGAACTTAACCTCCATAGACACCAGCAAGCAACTGCCTTTAAATAAATGACAAAATGGAAGAGGTCACAATAGGGTGCAGAGAGTAGCTCTGTTGGAGGCCCAGCAAGGCAGGGTCCATGGCACACGGCACAGGCAGCCTTTGGACTCAACGGGCGGCCATTCCAGAGCTGGCCACCGGGCAGCTCACACAGGGTCCTGGTCCTCCATCCAATGGCATTTTTACTTTAGAAATGCCCTCTCATCTGGAACACCAACGAGATTCTGCTCTCTCTCACATCTAGCAACTGGGAAGTTTAAATCTCCATCCTTGCCAGTTTCCAGGTCACCCTCGCTGAACAAGGGATGTGCTTCCTACTCTTCTGCACCTCAGGCCTGTCCACTTCCACCTGAGTGGTCTGAGGCAGGAGCAGCCCCGTTACCTTTGCCATGTGAGGGCATCAAGATCCAGGCACCTCATTCCCTTGCTTGTACCCACCCTGCAGGGTAGAAGCGCATCAAAGTGCCCCCTTCAAGAGAAGGGGGTTACACCAAGAGGGGTCACACCTAGTGGGGTCACACCTAGTGGGGTCTCACCAAGTGGGGACATGAAGGTTTACCGGAGGGTCTGTTTTTCACAGGTGCTAGCCAGGGGTCAGTCAGACATCTGGAAGACAGCAATGCAAAGATAAGGAAACGCAAAGAGGGGTGCACAGCTCAGTGCTGGGCTCCCAGCCCTTGAGGGAGCCTTTCCCTTTGCCCATCCTGGGCTTGCAGCAAGGGGCATGCAGGCGTCAGGAACTTACCTCTGGAGACTCGCTAAGTCAGTCACCGGTTCCTGAAAAGACCATGAACCCATTCCAACGTGAGAGGATTCCCAGCACTGCAGAGTGAGACAGTCCACACCCAACGGCCATCTTGTATACTCCACCTTCACTCTCCTGACTGCCCTGGTCTGCCCACCTGCAAGGCAGGCTCTACTGGTTTAACAGCCCTGGCCATCACACCGGCCCTCAGCCTGTGGTTCAGCAGCATCAGGTCAGATGTTCCCGATTGGGAATTCCCAGGCATTCCCAGGGGCTCAGACGTAACATTTCATTGCCAGTGGTTTAAGCTCCACATAGCACTCAGAGCTGGTTGCTGGAGCCTCTCCCTCAGCTTCTCATAATGCAAGGCACCCCCTCCCCAAAGAATCGACCATTTAAAAATTAATCACCAAGATATTTCATTCCACAATGAAAATCCTCTTCGATTTATTTGCTCTTCTGAAAACCGACCTGTAGAGTTCTCAGGGGAAGACTATGCTTTGTTATCTTTTCTGTCTCTAAGAGGGTGTGAAAATGGCATGGAAGATTGTCAGAAGGTACGATGAACCCAAGTCATGCTCTGGATGCAGACATAGCAGCCACTGTGGGAATGTGACTTCTCCAACAAAGGGTGACAGCAAAGGTCCATGAATCTGATGCTCTTTGGCGCAGTAACTAATGTAGGAACAAATCCCCCATGTTCCCTCTCTTTGCTATGTGACTTTGCGAAACATTCCATCAAGAGGCGGTTGCTACTTGCCTGCACTTTCAGTCCTGGATGTCGTGACTGGCTTCAGACACAAGAATAAAGTGGAAAGATAGCCTGCCAGTGTGAGAGCTAGGTAGGAAGAGGCATTTCACACTCATACCTTGGGTAGAAGTGGAGAGCCAGTCCAGAGCCATCCTGCTGGAGGCTGAGAGACAACATAGAAAAAAAGCCACACAGGCCCCATGATGGCATTCCAGATCAGCCCCATTCAACCCAGTTGCTGACTGAAAACACATGAGTAGACTCAGGTGAGATAAGGAAACTGCTCAACCAAGCTCAGTCCAAACCTCAAGCCCACAGACAACCCATACAACAACAGCCATCATTTTCACTTCATCATTCACTTCATCATTTTCACATCATTTTGGGGGTCACTTGTTATACAGTAAATGCTAACTGATACACACTGTAGCAGCATAAACTTCAGCATCCCCAGCCAGAAAGAAAGTAGTACCTGGCTATTCCCAGGCATTCAGCATGTTCCTTCTTCTATTGGGTGTTTTGAAACCATTTATCCTTGAGTCACCCAGACCTAACATTGAAATTGGAAAGAAAAGACTTTAGGGACATGGGTTGAGTGGCTGCATGTTTTCCTTTCACAAAAGTCCTTGCAAAGCATATTTCTTTTATTTCATCCTTGGATGATTGCCTTCAATCCTTTGTCTCATAAGCTTCTATTCTTCCAAAGAGCCGTGACAGCATTGATTTCAACCTATGATTGCTGGTGAAATATTAAACCTTATTGATTTGAAATTCAGGATTAGTTGCAAGTTGGACACTCTGCATATTTTGAAGATGGGAAATTTTATTTCTTCTGGTTGAAAAATTATTGCAGCTCCACAATATGATTTCAGATTGTTGTCTTATTTTTTTTTGTAAGTAGTGCATCCAATCAGTTTTCTCATTTTATCTCCCCAAAATCTTTAAAGGCATTGTGTTGATTAATCAATTTACTCTTACAAATGAGTCATTCATATTTCTTATCAATTTCTTATATATGTTAGTGAGAATGCACAGCTTTTCTTCCTATTAACTACTCAGTGAATACTTTTATTATGATTGTCCACACCCCCCCAGCAACAAAACTCTCATTGACTATAAGTTTTTGTAGCTGTTCTGAGAATACAGTAGTTTTTTTTTTTTAAATAAGCAGAGCTTCGCCATTAGTTTCATCTTTCAGTGAGAGCTTCCTGTGGTGCGCAAAATTCTCAAAAGTCATACATTTCACCCCAATAAATGGTTATTGAGGATCATGTTTCTAAAACGCTCTCCAAAAATGAGCACCACATTGCAGAAATAAAATTTCTCAGGACTCCTCTCATCTTAGGATCTACAATTTACATCTAAAACCCAAGTGCATCTGAATGCACAAGAGCCTAGAGCTAGGACAGGTAACTAGATGTCTGTTTCCCAATTCCTCACGGCATTGTTCAAAAGCATCCAGAAACAATCATTTCCCCCCAAAACTCAAGATGGCTAGGGCATTCGCCTGCATCATTTTGGAGTGGTTTATTAGACAGTAAAAGTTTACTGATACAGGTTTCTTGGCCTCTGTTTGAACACTTTAAAGGAAACATATAAACATGGTAAACATCTTTCCATTACAGTTGTATCTTGATAGAATAGCCATATGCAACTTAAAAATGGCTGTCCCCAAGTGTTCCATGCAGGCGCCATAAACACAGCCTCTCCTCCTCCTCTCCCCGCTCACTCCCTGGAGTCACTGCATAGAGTCCCCCGTTCCTCCTCCCTCCCACAGCAGGACACCTATACTTCCCAAACAGTGATCTACACTTCTCTAACCACGGGCTGAACCTGGCGGCAGAGCCAGCCATCCTGATGATGTTAGGAGAAAGTCGAAGGGGGCTTCAGCCCCTGAAACTTGCAGTAATTTCCCCATTATCCATAAAATGGTCATCATCTTCTTGACTCCTTCACACTAAGACCTTGATGAGGATGCCTGAGTGGACTGTCAGACTACAGGCCGGCCGTAGGTGAAATGTCTTAAGTTCTCATTCCCTTTCCCTCCGGTCACACCCTTAGCTACTCTGACACCTGCAAGGCACAGTAAATGGAGAAACAAGTCCAAGTTCTTGGTGTCACAGAAAATGCTTCCTGCGGGGAGAATCCAGTGATCCCATCCCTGTCCCCACTGGCTGGCAGGAGAAAGGAGAAAGGAGAAGGCACACAAGTCTGCTTGTGGCTGTTTGTGTCCTGACCAATGGGAGGAAATGAAAAGCAAAATCTCTTGAGAATGTTGGGAGCCCACATTCCCCGTGACATCTCCATGGGAGAAGAATCTTTCCTGCCTCTTGCAGTTTCTGGTGGTTCCAGGATTTCCTTCATTCCTTGACTTGTAGTTTCATCCTTCCAATCTCCACCTCCATTTTCACATGATTCTCTCTCTCTTTCTGTCTCCCCTCTTCTTATAAAACCATAAGTACCTGGAGCTCAGACCCACCCCCATCCTCTATGGCCTTTCTTTAACTAACTACATTGGCACAGGTGCTGCTTCCAAATAAGGTCATATTCTGAGATTCTAAGTGGCCATGGAGTTCTGAGAGCACTTTCAGCAGGGGACAGTCTCATGATGGCATACTTCAGGTCACTCCCTGGAGGACAGAATAGTCAGAGAGAAGCTCTGGATGTGTCATGTTTTCAGGGAGGGTTTCAAGGGAGAGGAACTTCAGTGACAGTGAGGTATAGGGTTCATACAGGGCCACCCATGGGCCCTACAAAAGAAGGGGTGGTGGGTAATAATGGCTGTGCAGAGTACTGGCTCACAAGGATACTCTGGACTTAGGAAAGCCCCACTCCTCACTCCCCAGACCCCAACCCTGAACCTCCCACTCCCTTCCATCACTCTCCTATAGGTGATCATGAAGGCCAACCTCTGTTTCCTCAACCAGCCCACAGTGGGTGATAATAGAGGCTATTGCCCATTTCTGGAAAAGAAGACCCTTGCCCAGCCTGTGGCACTGAAATCAGACAAAACTGAGGAGTAATCAGAGACCATGAACTGTTAGGAGGATAAGCCTACTTTGCCTATTCTGCCACATGCACGCACCAAGAGAAGCCATCGCTCCAGTAGCTCAAAAACCTTTACTTGATGGAACCCTGAGTTCCAACGCTCTAGCTGAAGATGCTGTCATGTTCAACTCACAAATGCCTGGGTTCTATCCCAGAGCTTTCTCAGCACAGCCTTGATGGAGCAACCACCCCTGCCAGCCCTGCGTTCTCATCTGCAAAATGGGTGTAAGCTGCCATCTCCCTCCACCTGCTCCAGTGGGTGAAACGAGCTCTGCTTGCCAGGGACCTCGATCAGGACCTGGAGTTCAGTAAGCACCGCACACGCTATGCTCTCGTGGTTTGATCGGGAAACTTTCTGTCATGCTTCTCTCTCAACATTGTTCCCAAAGAACAGGAAGAGCAAAGCCA
Source organism: Uropsilus gracilis (assembly GCA_004024945.1). Lineage (NCBI taxonomy): Eukaryota > Metazoa > Chordata > Mammalia > Eulipotyphla > Talpidae > Uropsilus > Uropsilus gracilis. The sequence goes on along the minus strand of PVHY01003299.1, from coordinate 41,025 downwards.
GAGATTTTCTTCCTCAGGCCATCGGGGTGGTGTTCAGCTGCAGCTGATGCCGCCATCGTTGTGGTTGAAGTTGTGGAATCATTTACTTTCCTGTGGCATTTTGATACAGTTCAGAATTATTGATCTTGGTTTCTGGGAACAGTATGGTTACAGATTAGATACTGGCGGACCAAATTTTGTCCTCTCCCATGAAGATAAAGGAAAGGGATGTAGCATCCTAGTCTTGGCACAGAGCAATGAGAAGTGGGGTGTCAGGAGTCCAGGTTCCTGGCTCCAGCCCCCCGGTCACTGGCTGAGGGATCTTTGAAAGGATCTCTTATCCCTCATAGAACTGGGTTTCCCCTCTGACGATGAGAAAGGGGGTCATTGTATGACTACACAGTTAACAATAAGAGCTATAGCAACCTCGCCCCTAACGTGCACCAGGCACATGACTTCAGTTCCCATGATACAGTGGTCTTGTTCTCCCTGTTCTACTGCTGGGAAACTGAGACACAGAGACTCTTGCTGATAAGAAGGGGAATCCTCTTGGGCTCTGGAGATGGTTTGTTAATAACCATGGCCCAGCACTGTTGCCTCCAAGTTCAGCAGGACCAAGTACATAAAGAAATAACTGAACATGCTGCCCCAAGCTTGTGGAAGCTGGAGTCAGCCATAGCAGGGGACTGTGACAACACTGAGATAGTTCCTTAGCTCATCTTTCAAAGAGTCCCTCAGTGTCCACTCTTTCCTGAACCTACTTGGGTCTTGCTGCCAGCAGCCATGTCCCCTATTGCTGGCTCCACGCACACTCCCACCGTGGGACTGGTGTGGTAGTCACAGTAACTTAAGTAAGTCCGTGCTATCATTTTATGTGAATTTTTCCATATGCCCAAGCATGTGACATTCAAGACTGTGTCTTCCTCATCTGCATCTCCCAGCATGTGGGCACATAGTAGGTCTAGTAAACATGATCATAAGCCACAATCATCTCTGACCTGCAAACATCCCAGTCTGATGTCTGGTTTCACTAAATCCAGCTTCTGCTTGCAGCCTGCTAAAAACAAGAAGGGCGACATGCCCATTCATATGCACCTGAGCTTCCATTATTGCTTCTAAAATCACATTACCTCATCTCACAGCTACATCCTAGTGAGTCAAAACTCAACTCAAACCCAGTTTGATTTCATTGGAAACTTCTCCGAGAGCGACCACTGATCCTATCGTCAGCACCCGCGCTCGAGTCAGGCCATGCTGTGATGCCCCTGAGTGCTGGGCCTGCATGGGAGAGGTCTCTGTGCTATCCAGCTCCACTTCCAGGCATCTACAACACCCACATGCCCTCGCGTCCTCCTCCCCCTCCCCCCCAGCCACCACCACAACCTCAGAGAAAGTCTCGGTTTGGCGCGTAGCTGCCAAAGACATGACAATTTCGACAAAGAAAATGGAATGAATGCTGGTGTCATGGAAAACGACCTCTGCCCACATGGATGGAGAAGGGCAACGCAGCCCACTTCACCCTGAGGAATGAAGCTGCTGTTTTAAGAAAAGAGTTTGATCCACTTACACTTATTTTGGTTGCTGGTCACTGGGCGGGATCTGTTCTTGCTGTCGTTTCCCTGATGAGAGCAAACTGAGCATAGATGCAACGTGATAGCTTTTTTCCTCACCACTTATAAAAAGAACATTCAGTTGTCTTCTGATATCACCTATTGCCAATGGAAAGTCCGCTGTTGGTGTGGTGGCTGCAATCATCATGTTTTGAAATATTGACATCACCTTTCACGGTCTACGACTACAGCTAAGAGTTCAGGTCTGGGTGGGCCAGAGGCTAACAACTGTCAACTGGCTTCATCATTTTGGGTGATGGCAAACTCTCCACCAGCAGTTTTTTGACTATTCTCTTTCCCTATTCTTTGTAGGATATCCTTTTGTAATACCCCGGAGCTACATTTTGGGGGCTCCCATGTTCTGTGTCTATCTCAACTTCCATTTTCTATTTGCCACGACTCTCTCTCTCTGCGACATAGTCTCTCTTTTTCTTTTTTCGCTTTTCAAAATTATCTCTCCAGTTGCACTGGCAAACTAATGCCACGTGCTCTTCTTGGCCTTGCACTGTTAAATCCATCCCTTGAACATACGCACCACACTGACTGTCAACTTCTTTAAGGCTTCTTCCTAGCAGTTTTGGGGAAATTCTCCCCCTTGCTGTTTCTGTTGCCATGTCTCAGGATGAATGTCTTTGTGTTCTGTGATGTTTTAGGGACTTGAGGAAACCAAGCAACCTGGCACCGTGGGTGAAATGTACATTGTCTTTGGCAAACACTGACCCGAGGGGACTCCGCCTGGGTGCCCTGGGCTAAGGGGGTGATGACAAGCATGTGACTCTGACTTCTACAGACCCTGTGGGACTTCAGCCTGGTTTTACCTCCATTTCTGGCCAGACTTGTTTGCAGGGGGGTGTTTTGGCCTGAGACCTGCGCATATTAGTTTCACACTATGCAGGCTGATGTTTTCTAATTTCCCTCCAGTGACTCTGTCTGCCCAGGGCCCAGAGCACAGAGCACAGAGTACCTCTGGTTGTGGCGGGCAGGGTTTTTGCATTGTAAAGGAGTATTGAGCACTCTTGTTTCTTATTATTTATTTTTGTTCATTTCTTTATTAATCACTTTGTTGTTTCCATATTTATGTGCATCTATCACATTACATAGATATGCATACATATGTGCATCTATATATAGTATACATACATGTACATACACACACACACACACACATATATATAACGCCCTTGCATTCCCCGGGTTTCTCCCTCCACATTATCACCCATGTACCTTCATCTTGATCTTGTGCTCCTTCCTTCCCTGATTTCTCCCTCCCCCTCCCCAGCTGCTAGCCCCAGCTCTGCTCTCAACTGAATTTAACTTTTTCTTGGCCTTTTGTTTGTTAGCCTTCTATCCCATCTACAGGTGAGACCTCTTCATCCCTCTTTACTTTCAGCATCTAAATTATGCCTTTTGCCAAACTTGTGGGCATGACCAACCTTCAATCGCCCACAGCCCCTGAGCCTGGGAGCTCAGTCTCACCCAGGACACCTGAGCTTCTAGACACCTGACCTGCCACTCAGCCCACCGCTGCAAGTCAGACCCAGGACGGACACCTGTCCACCATCCTCAGGCCCTCCCGGTGCCAGCTCTGCTTCTTGGAGGACTTCCTGTCACCATCTAATCTCACTGAGGAGTTCCACATTTCTTCTTTTTATTATTGATTTTTTTTATTTTACATCATTATCTACTTCCAGGGTTCTCCCACCACCTTAACACCAGCAAACCATCGTCTTAGTCTTTCGTGCCCTCCCACCCCAGTCCCCCCCCTTCTCTAGCTCTAGACTTCAATTCTACTGACAGTTTTAACTATTTCTTGTCCATTTGCTTGTTTTCCCTGTATCCGTCATAGAAGTGAGACCGTCCCATATTTCTCTTTTTCTTTCTGACATGTTTCCACTGGGATGATTCCTTCTAGCTCCATCCATGTTGCTGCGAATGACATAAGTTTGTATTTTTGTATTTTGATGGCTGAATAACATTTCATTGTGTACATAGATCACAGCTTTCTGATCCATCCATCTGTTGTGGGGCATTTGGGTTGTTACCGTGTCCTGGCTATTGTAAAGAGTGCTGCAATAAACATCCGGGTACAGGTGTCTCTTTGGAGTAGAGCTTTTGTCACCTTTGGGTAGGTTCCCCGAGTGGGATTACTGGATCAAATGGGAGTTGCATGCTTAGTAGTTTTAAGGGTTCAGTCACCATGGAAAGCTGAGCAGAGATTCTCACATTTCTCTGTCTTTGGCAAAGTCGGGGGATTTCCCCATCATCCCTGTTGACCATCTCAAATGTTTAAAACTTTGGGCCTTCAGAGGAATCAATTCATGGGCAGTGCTTCCCTCCCAGCTCCTCACGGAGGCCACTGCCACCACCCCACGTCTGCACCCCAGCCCCAGAAATCAGCACCTACGTGGCTCTGCAGCGATACCGAACATGGCAACATGCGCACCACACACAGCGCACACCGTCACCTCCCCAGGGCAGCTCTGAGAGGAAACGTGAGTGGGTGGAAAAGGAGTGTCTGCTGGGAACCCTGTCTCGCTCTCGCTGCACGCCTGTCCATGCAAGATGGGAGCGGAGAAAGGGCGGCTTCCACCTTTGTGTTCCTGACCCAGGACACTCATCATCCGATTACGGGCAGCGCCATCTATCTTGGAAATACGATTTTGAGAAGAGGACTCTTTTTCTGCAGCTCCTTGTCCTCACCCCGACCCTCGTCCGAGTAGCAGTTGCACATGTGTGCAAAGCTCGATGGCCAAGTCCGGCCGGTCAATACCCTCCAATAGAAATGTTAACTGTGCTATCGATTTTTTATTATGTTTGTATTGCCTATTTAATTTTATTTTCCTTGCAGGAAATTTTTTAATCAAAAATCCAGTTATTGAAAAGTTCCATCAGCCAACTGATCCTAGAGAGATGCGGGGAAATAGGGAAATCTCTCTTGGCTATTCTCTGCTCCCTCTGCAGCCCCCACTCCCCGTGAGAGTTCAAAGCCAAACGCGCCTCCATTTCCAACTGAGAGTAAATGCATGTGACCTTCAGCTCCACAAAGGTTAACCTACTCTGATTAACTTTTCCATGTTATTCCATTAAATAAAAACAGTTTTGACACCCAGGGACTAAAGCATCCTAGAGATAATACAATAACCCTATGCAATCATTTCAAATTGGATTGTAATAATTCATTTAGGTGACCATACATATTTGTTATATGTAATATGAAACATCGCAAAATGAAATCAATAGAAATGTTTCTTGTTAATGAAGATATACTGGGCTGTTATGTGTGGGTTGCGGACTCAATACCACAGAAATCTTATTTGTATTATAAATTTCAGGGTATTCTGAGAGTTACAAATGAAGATAGCATTTCTTAAAGAAGCGATGGCTGGTCATTTAGAAAATTATATCATAAATTTTATGTCATTTCTTAGTCTTTCAAGGGTTTTGCCCAGCAACCTAGTCTTATAATTCAGGTAAGAATTCAGGCTGAGTGATTACATCCAGCTCTTTACAAATGAACAATGAACTTTTACCCAAAGTTCCATTTTCAAATTAGAGTTCAAAATTAGCTAGCTTTTGGTAAAACCCCAGAAACCACCACCCCCCCCCAGATTACTTTAACACAATTTTCAGGATTTTTCTTTCTCCTTCCTTTTTTCTATCTTCAGAAAAACTGAAGATAGAGGGGTAGACACAGATGGTTAGATAAAGGCAGAGGAAAGGGTATAGATACAGGTATGATTACAGGTACAGGTGTGGATCCATAACGTCTATCACACTGACCAGGGGACTGGGGCTGATCCACACTAGCGAGACGTCCATCATTCACATGCATACATGGCATGCGTGGCATGATAAGCACGACAGTAAATTTACATGTTTATACATACAGTAATTGTCTGCTAACTAATGACATGATGCTGCACCCATGACCTTGACTTGCAACAAAAGCACAAAGCAGGTGTGACCCCTGTACCTGCTACAGGTCGATCACCACCAGCAGTCTCACTCCATTCACCCCCCCTGCAGTGGGTCTCCTGGCCCAGCTATGCACCCCCAAGGCCCTTTCCAACATTAATAATAAATGTTCTGCTGATGCTTTGCGTGAACAAACAACAGAAACCATGTCTTCTCTATCTGCTCCCTGTGTTATTGGTGCCACTCTGGACCATTCTCTCTGTAATGTTCCATTTTAGAAACCAAAAGACCCCAAAAGTAGCTCCGCTAACTGCTTTGACCAAGTCAACGCTTTCTTCATGTGGTCCTGGCCCGTGTTCCTACAAGCCCATGGGCCTCAAGCAGTCCCTGCCAGAAGGTACCCTGTTCTCCTGTTCTGTCCAGCATCCTGCCCTGGCTCTCAGCTGTGTCGCCCCCTGCTTCCCTCTGTGCTGTTTATGACTCCCACACACACACCCCACACTCTCTGAAGACTTGGGTTCTTGAGGTTCATCAGCATTCAGAGGGGTCCTTCATTCCCAGAGCCTCTGCAGACTCTTCAGCGAGCCACGCCTGAAACACTCATCCCAGAAGCTGCTCTGCCCCAGGAACTGAAGCACTGGACTTCTGTTTGTGCCTCCCACCTGCCTCTCTCTCACCTGAGCCGTGGATTTGTGGGGTGCCAGAAATGGGCACAAGATCTGCCTTGGATAAGGGGACACCTTTATCTATTCTCGCCCATCTGTGGCACACTAGATATAGTTCCTGGCAAGTTTTTTGATCTGTGACAGCAGTCTCTAGGATTGACCCACCAGAGAGACATTTTCCTGAAATGTTCCACCTTCCAAAACAGGAGGTCCAAATCCAACAAAGAAACCAAGATGGCATCATTAGTCCTCCCCCAAAAGGCACAGCCCTGGTAGCCTTTCAGCTTCAACTCAAGTCTGGCCCAAAACCAGCAAGCCTCACTCGATACAGCAGCAGCAACCACTTCAGACGTCTCATGACGAAAACAGCAACACAGCAAGTTCTCTTCACGTCTCCAAACTTCGCAGTTTCAAAGTTAAAGCACATTTTCAAGTACCACATTGCCAAGTCAGCTCACACAGGTCACAAGTTTCTCTGACTTGCTTTTCCAGGCTCATCACCAGCCCAGGTTGGGAATGGAAACCCACAGCATGACTTCCTTCCCTGCCTTGCTGCTACAGATGGCAAAGGCAGCTCCGAGGTCTCCAGTCTTCCTGCTGCTCCTCTGCTCTCTCCCTCTCCTGCTTCCTTTCTCTCTCTTAAGTTCCCTCTCTCCAAGTCTCTGCCCACCAGGGCACAATGACTACTATGCACCATTACCACCTTGTGACCATGGACCCCCAATTTCATCACAGCAGCCCTATCACATTCACAACAAACTCTGGCTGAGTGTTTGACCAAACCGTGACACAAGGAATTAATCATCATGCCTTCTCACCCCACTCATGCCAAGGATTATTTTATTTCTGGTAAGGAGGTTTCTCTGCCTCAAAAGACTAGATAGATAGATAGATAGATAGATAGATAGATAGATAGATAGATAGATAGATAGATAGATAGATAGATAGATAGATAGATAGATAGATAGATAGATAGATAGATAGATAGATAGATAGATAGATAGATAGATAGATAGATAGATAGATAGATAGATAGATAGATAGATAGATAACTATACTTATATAATTATATATATTTATATATTCTATATGTTACGTAGACTACATGCATAATAGATATACTTATTCACTTGTATCCTCTGATATGGGAATAAAGAGAAGAAACCCTAAGAAATAACAAAGCAAACACCTTCCTGTGACCAGAGGACACAATCCCAAGAGCCTTGAGCTCTGCACGCAGGGTGACCCTGTTACTTTTTACATTGGTGCTGATGGACTTGTGCTTGAAACTGTTCAAGAAACCTAGAAGTGCAGACAAGAGTTTGAACTCCAGTCCAGGAGATCCAGCCCCACAGCTCTGTATGCGAAACCATGTAAAGCATGTGACTTTGAAGAATGAGATCAATATCTTCTTCTCTGCACCAAGCAGAGAAATGAGCAATAAGCAGTTTGACGTCATGGGGGAAGTGGGGTGAGGCTGGAGGCATGGGGAGGGGGTGAGAGAATTCCCCAGAGACAAGGTGGAGACTAGAGCAGGGGATGTATTGAAAGTCACTGTTGAGGGAAGCAGCGGAGAGACGGGAGGGGTCTGCTGCCCAGAGTAAGGGTCCCGAGGCTCTGGTTATACCCCAGTGGATGGGGTGGGGCGACTAGTCTTGGGTGGGTTCTGACTGATGATCTGAGTCAGCACGAAGGGTCATCAGTTCATCCAATCATCAGCTCAACATCCGTCCTGGTTCCCAGGCAGTCTCATCCACTCCCTTGACCTATTCAAACCTCCCAAACTTGCCTGCTGGGCAAGGAATGGGGGCCTAGGGTTCAGTTTTGATACCAGGACATCTGAGATTGCAGGTGTGTTTGTAGTCATTCTGAAGCCATCAACCAAAAGGAAAAAGGTGAAGACCATTGAGAAGACGTGAGATATTTGTTTTAAAACCAAGACAAAGAATGGTTCATATCAAGAAAACGGGCAACAACAAGTGCTGGCGTGGATGTGGAGAAAAAGGAACACTCTTACACTGCCTGTGGGAATGTAAACTGGTCCAGCAACTATGGAAAGCAGTGTGGAGACCTCAAACTAATGAAAATGGAACTACCATTCGACCCAGCAATCGCTCTTCTGGGAATCTACTCAAAGGAGACCTCAAGGCTTGTACAAAGGGACACCTGTACACAAATGTTTACTGCAGCACTATTTATAATTACAAGGACATGGAAACAACCCAAATGTCCCAAAACAGATGAATGGATGAAAAAGATGTGGTATATATACACAATGGGATGTTACTCACCAATTAAAAATGATAAATTTGATGAATTTATGATCAAATGGATGTACCTAGAAGGAATCATATTTACAGGAACAAGTCAGAAAGAAAAAGACAGAATCCAAATGGTTTCACTAAAAAGTGGAACATAAGAAAAACAAACAAAAGTCCAGGAGGAAAAGTTCAAACAAGCTAAAAACCAAACTGAAGTACACAACTGGGAGGAGGGCATGAGGGGGGAGGACGATCAGGGAGGACAGAACCCCAGGGATTACAAAGATGTGAAATAATTATATACATACATAAATTATCTTTAAAAAATAAATAAAACTAAGACAATGCTCACAAACTCCTTGTACCTTAAAACCAGATGTTTGCCACTATGAATCCAACCCAACACACTCCCCAAAGGCTGCAAAATAACCACCTGTGGGTCAACCTCCATGAAGAGCCCCTTCTTCCCTAAACCTTTGCAATTTGCTCTTACCTGGCTAATAACTCATCAAGCAAACCCGGTATTTGGGGCAGCAGGAAATGCCTTCCAGAGGCCCAGCACACAGCTTCTCCACTAGGGGGCACTTCAGCCACCCCACAGCCTGGCGTGAGAAAGGGTTGCTCTGTCCAAGCACGTTCCTGGTACTTGATGACCCCAGAAGGACCCACCTAAGCATGGCCCTCTAGCCTGACTTTATCCTTAGTCCTCCCTCTTTTAGGGTTTGAGGTGCCCCAGATCTTGGGATTCCTTCAGCTCCCTCCCTGTTCACCATTTCAGAGGCTGTAACCTCGTCATCTCCTTGAGGCCCCATGAATGCCAACCAAAGGCACCTTCAGTAGAGTCTAGTGCACCCCAGCCCATCCCAAGATCCACTTCCTTATTCCCTCTGGTCATATATTTTCAACAACAGCCTTTAAGTCCATATTTTCCTCTTGAATTTCATTTCTTTCTAAACCGCTTGGCTGTGCTTGGTGTGTACAATAACACTGTGTATTGAGAATTAGCCTCTTGTATTTGTCTTCCAACAAAGTACTTTTCCAGAATGGCTTCTCTCAGCTTCTCTGGACAAGGCTTGCCTTCACTTCTTGCATCTGGGTAGATGCCTGGATGGGGAGCCCTTGCATCTGGATGGGGATCCCACCTGATCGCCAGCAGCCACCCATTCACCCAGGTACATACACAGCTGAGGACCCTGCATGCACACACTTAGTCTCTCAACCACGGGCACCTTCTTCTGTTCCCAGGACACAAGAACAAGCTGGGTGGAAGGACGATCTCCACCCTGGGCAGCTGTGGATGGTGACGCAGCATGGACAGCATGAGGCATAACATGGTCATCCTCTGACCAACCCAGGTCCCTCCAGCTCACCTGTGTTCCCGCTCTGAGTCTGTGCAGGTGACTCAGCCTCTGCGAACCCCAGTTGACTGCTCCAGTGCCCAGGAGTGATCGTAGCACCTCACAAAGTTAAGAAGACAATAAAATAAAAGTTCTCAGGCCAGTGTCCACGACCAATAAAGAGGCCAAATCATAATAATTTCTATGATTAACTTGAAGAAAATAACCAAAAAGCTGAACTTTAAAAACACAAATGGACGGCAGATGAGGTGAAAGCTACATCTTCTCTCGCATCACTCCTGGAGCCCCTCTCCCCGCTCCTCAACCCTTCCCATCGTCATGATCTCTTCTACGATCCCACACATCCTCTCTACCTGGGGTGTTCAAACACTCGGCTCTTCTGAGGCTGTTGACTACATTGCAGGCACAGGACTCGTTTGTCTCCTGCCTATCTCTGAGTACAGTGTTTCCCAATCTCGGCAAGGCTGGGGGCCAGACCTCGTTCAAAATCTTCTGAATTACACATCTGAGGTGAGTGTGGGAGGCCCACATATTTGACAGACCCCCCCAAAAAAAGTGAGTCTGTGGCCAGCAAAGGTCGAGCTAGGACAACAGTGACCATGGCCTCTAAACCTAGACTTGTGAGCCACAAAGGAACTTGCCCACTCTCGTGGTGGTGGCCAGCAGAGAAAAGGAAGATTTGGAATTGAAATCCCTGGGAATGTCATGGTATTTTATAGCTTCTGAAGACAACATGGCACAGTCAACATCAAATTCTTTCCAAATGCAAAACGAAACCACATTGAGATACCATCTTACACCAGTAAGAATAGGCCATATCAAAAAAAAAAAAAAAAAAAAAAACAGGCAACAAGTGCTGGCGTGGGTGTGGAGAGAAAGGAACTCTCTTACACTGCTGGTGGGAATGTAAAGTGGTCCAGCCACTGTGAAAACTGTGTAGTAGACTCTCCAGCAACTGAACATGGAACTCCCATTCGATCCAGCAATCCAACTTCTGGGAATCTACCCAAAGGACATCAAAACACTCGTTCAAAAAGACACCTGTATGCCGATGTTCATCGCAGCACTATTTACAATAGCCAAAATATGGAAACAACCCAAATGCCCCCAAACTGATGAATGGTTGAGAAAGTTGTGGTATATTTACACAATGGAATATCATTCTGCAATCAAAACTGACAAGTATGATACATTTGTGGTAACATAGAGGGAATCATATTAGCAGAAATAAGTCAGAAAGAAAAAGACTGAAACCAGATGGTCTCACCTATAGATAGGGTAGAGGTATAACAAAAGGTCAGGAAAAAATCAAAACAAGTGGACAGTGAGTTGGGGGGGATGGGAGAAGAGGAGGGGGGAAGGGAGGAGCGCAAGAAGATCAAGATGAAGTGATAGGTTGGAGGGAGAACCCCAGGGAATGCAATGAGATATATGATATATATAGAGAGACACACACACACACATGCACACATATATGCATAAATATGTAAACAACAAAATGATTAATAAAAAAGAAAGAAAATTTGCATTAAAAAAAGATTCTTCGAAGCATGTTAAATGATTCAAATGCAGGACTTCTCCATCTGAGGATTCCAAATTTGAAACTAGATGCACCTATTATTCGTCAGAACGCACTTGGCTGCACCCACCGTACCCCACCAATACACATCGATTACTCATTTAGCAAGAGGCCGGGGAGACCATCCCGTAGAGAGTGGTCGCACCAAGTCATCCATCAAGGCCCAAATTGCTGTGTTCTTTCCAGCCTGTGGGTCTCACCATGTTGATTCTTCAACCTTTGGCAGCAGCACAGATGGCAGCCGTCACCCCAGTATCCTGACCTCTTCCTACAAACCTCTCCAGTCCAGGTAGAGTGGCCAGTCAGTTTGCTGCACCTGCCTTTTGAAAGGCTGGAGAGCACAGCTGTCCCTAGAGTCACTTGCCTTTGACCCTTCTGGGCCACACACCTGTCCCTAAACTGCTCCTTAGCAAGGAAGTGGGAGATCATAAGGTTGGCTTAACCCCGCGGGGGGTCCTTCCTAGAGATCAACCTCCTGAATTGTTTAGGAAGAAGTAGCATCTTGAAACACTCACCAGCTCAGAGGCGTAATAGAAGCACAGACTTTCTACTTTTCAAATCTAGATTTCCAGAGTCTTTCTGTCACCTAACTCCCATCCACACGCAATTTCGCTTGCAGGCAAAGCCCCGAGTCCTTCCAAGCAAAGCTGTTGTTGCATTTGTAGCAGATTTCCACACGGCATCAGGACTCTCTACTACAAACTAAATCAACTCAAGCCCCTACTTCTCCCCTCAAAGAGTAGCTACTGGGCTGGGGAAGCGCCTAGCAGAGTGGGTGTGATGAGTTCCATGCCAAGGTCCTGTCACCTGAGTTCAGTGCAGATCCTCATTGACAAATGAGAGGAAGGTCAAATCAAGGTCACGGTTGCCATTCCACTGGCACATGGATGCTGTAGATAGGTCCATCTTTAGGTTTTGGCAGCTGGGGGTCAGTCTATATTTTTAATCCAAAAATAACAAAGCTTTTATCTTAAGAAAAAGGTATTTGGTGGTTCATTACGTACATCTTAACTACCCTCTCTCCATATAAATTATTGAATGAATGTTTATATTTGTCAATTTATATCTTACCCCTTCGCACAAGTGATTTGGAAAAGCTTATGAAAATAGAATCCATCTGAACAAGGCCCAGATGGTTGTATCAGTGTCAATTTCCAGGCCGTGCTATTTTGCAATAGGTGTACACGATGTTGTGATTAGGGGAACCTGGATAAAGGGTACCGGGATCTCTCTGTATTATTTGCTACAGCTGCATGTCATTCTAAATTTCACTCAGATTAAGTAAATATAAACAAAAGGGTGACACCTAGAGAACTGAATGTATCACAAAGAGGAAAACAGGCAGAAAAATGGAAAGCCTGAGAGGAATGAAAACAGAAACACACACCCACAACTCTTTGCCCTTGTTAGCTCTGGTCTGAAAATTTGGCCTAAGTTTCCTCGGGACCAAAGGGAAGAGGAGATTGGTTACAAGGACCACGTGTTTATGTGAGTGTTTCTAAAGAAAGTAAGTGTGTATGGTTGTCATTCCCCTTAGGTTTGGCCCACCCTTCCATATTGTACCCCTTTCTCCCTCACCCTACCTCCTCTTTCCCCCTCCCTCACTCCGGTCACCCCAACTCCTCTCATTGCAAGTTGTTGCTCCATGCTTGGCCCGCTGGTCTCTTTCTCTGGAGCTCTGTCCTTCTTCTGGGTGCAGACTCGCCCTCCTGGACAGACCAGGATGTTCAGGTCTCCAGGGGTGGCTGAGGTGGGGGGGTCAGGTCAACCACGTCAGGAACTTGTTGTAGGGCAGATGTGGTAGCTTCTCCAGGCTCCTTGCTGTTGTCTGTCACATGGTGCTGGTTCTGTGCTGTGTAGTTCTGGCATCTTGGTTTGGGAGCCCGACTCCCAGCTGCTGGCGGTGGAGGCGTTCCCTGCTGGGGACAGACTTCCCCAGGCGGTGGGTCCAGCTCTCTCCTCTGCCATGTTAGCAGCTCTGCCGTGGGGCCACAGCCACGTCTCTGTGACTTTCCTCCCCATTGATTGGTAAAGGAGGAGCCTCAGTCACATCAAATGTAAATGTGAACCAGGGGTTGGTTCCCCAGCCCCAGAGACAATGCAGGTAGAATCTGTGACAGGTCACCTCAGTCGCTGGTCTCATCTTCCTGTCTCATGGTTCCTAACACACTGCTTGTCCTACCCAGGTGATGAGAGTGTCCAGGACCATTACTTCCTCTCCTCTCCATTATAGCTATAGCTGGAAAGACTGGATTTTTCATTCCTAGTGCAGGTCTGATTGAGGTTGGAGTAAAGCACAGGGAGACCCCCTACCCCAAACCCATGGCCTGGCAAAGGTGCCCAGCCCTAACCCCCTGCCCACATGGAGGCAGAGGCCAGCTTCCCCAGCCTGAGATCCCTGGATGTGGAGTCCCTGAGATTCCAGTGGCATAGGACTCAGGCTTGTCCCCCACCCCCACCAGCAACCTAGGCCACAGAGGTGGGGGGGGGAGCTCTTCTCCAAGGGTCTGTGCCATTCAAAAGGCCGGAAACTGATTTTAAATGACTGCTGCTCCGGTGCTTCTGTGCCCGGTGACTGTGCTTTAGACAGGCTCCACTCAGGCAATAGACCCAGCACATCCTGCCAAGTCCACGGCAGAGACCTCAGAGCTGAGGACCTATGTATCCCCAGCTGTGCAGGGCTGAGAGTCAGAGGCAAAGAATCTTTGAAGCGTCACAGTCATGGTCTGTAACCCCCTGTCCAGCTGGAACCTCTGCCCAGCACCCACTGAGCACAGACAAAGGTCCTGGGGCAGCTGAGTCTCTGGGAAAGCAAAAGGCCATAAATCCAACAGGTCAGTGCTAGGTTTGAGGGAGCAACCTGAGTCATGACATCTGCGAGGGAGCCTCGGCTGAGGTCTCAGAACGAGAGCAGTGACACCTGTTGCTGGAGAAAACGGGGTGTCCCTGGCATGAGAAACTGCAGGAAAGGGGCATGCAGCAGGAAGGTGAGAACAGTCACTAGTGCTGGGGTAAAGGGGGGAGTGAGTCATGCAGGCTGACTGGGTGGGCAATGCATGCTCACAGCAGCGAGGATGGGGGCAAGATAGGGTCTGGGGAAAAAGTAAAGCTGCAGGTGTTGCGATGTTGCACGGTGGCGTTTAGATGACTCCCAGGGAACGACAAAGCACGTACATGTCTGTCTAATGAAAACCAGAGACAACGGGCTGTCTTGTACATCAGGGTCCTCTGCCTAAATTCTTCTTGATCTATTGGCACATCTTCCACAATCTACTAAAAAATTAAATTTTTCATTCATCTGCTGTATTCAACAGTCACGAGTTGGAAGCTCCGATTATTAATGATGTCAGATCTTGTCTGACTAAAACAAATGCAGAAAGGTTCCATTTCTGATGACAAAAAAAAGGAGTCATCTGTTTCCATCAGGGAGAACAATCTTATTAAGCGCTGCCAAGTTCCTGCCAAACTGGCTGTCACCACAGGACAAATGGAAATCAGAGGACCATCAGCCTCCAGACAGTGGCCCCAAAATAATAAACTTAGGAGGATATAAATCTGTTAAGACTTGGACACTTTTACTTCTTAATTCTGGAGTGTTTCAAGCCCAGCATTTTCATAATCCTTGTGCGAAGCCAGGAGACTGGGTGGCAAATGCTAGTGAGTGCAACATTTTTATCTGCAGAGAAGCCTCTTCCACGCTCATGGAGACTGATGCAGCCTTTCCCAAAAGTAATTCAGCAAAATAAATTAAAAGACTTAAATACGTTTATATCCTTTGACTCCATGATTCTCTTTCTCAGTCTAATGTAATAATCTGGAATGAGGAAAGGACTTTACAATCAAGAATGTCCATTATTTTCTTGCTTTTAAGGGGAAAAAGCAATGGAGTCAAACAACATCCTAACAGGAAGGACAGGGTTTAATGAAGTATGTCCCGGGCATGGGAGGAAATGCATGTGGCGTATTACATAAACAGCACATTTTCAAGTGGATATAATCAAGGTTTCCAGAAAGTATAAAAATCAGGTTCCCAGAATGAAGACTATAAGATAATTGCACTAAAATTTTACCCCCCCCCAAAAAAAAAAAAAACAACATTTTGAGGGTGGGAGGATGTTAAGATTTCTTAATTCTATTTTCTTCTTTGTTCTGTAGTGTATATTTGACATTTTCTCAGCTAGCATCTACTCCTTTTAAATGTAAATAGAACCTCTAATACTTTTCTGAAAAGGTTCATTCTGTCTATCTCAGTGCTGGGAGGCCCCAGGAAGAGGGAAAGACAAAAATGGGGGTGGAGACAAAGAAATGAGAGTCTCTCTTCTCAGACTAGAAAGATGAGTGTGTTCCAAACTTGCCAAGAGGGGCTTGGAGGGGTGTGCAAGGAAAAGGCCAGTGTTAGGGTTTTACCTAGACCCTAGACTAGGATCAGTGACGTTGAGGTAGGAAGGATAAAAGTTAAAAAATATATTAGTTTATGGGGACTTGAGAAAATAAGAGCTGTGTCCCCATTTCTGTTTGGAATTCTGAGAGATCATAATGTGGGATTCTCAATGGCAACACTAAGTGGTCCCAGCAAAATGTCAGAGGGGGTTTCCTACCCACCATCACCACAGCATGTGTACCAAGGCACAAGAAAGTTCTAGAAGTTCCCATGAGCCTCAGTCATGGACAGACCAATGGACTGAAATGACCTAGAGGTGGTATACAGAGGGCCAAGAAGTAACACCACTGAGCAAACAACACCAGTATCAGAGGCAGATGTTGACCCACACACAGTGCCTGGAACATTCTACCCTTTTGGAACCCAGACACGCAGAGTCAATAGTATGTCTAGCTAATGGTGCACTGCCATTGAGTGGGACACTCTTATCTTTGGGTTGAGATGGAGTGAGGATTGAGTGATTGAGTACTGATTGATCAATGGGTTGATTGATTGCCCTAAATTCCCATTCCCATAACCATTCTCCCACCAGGAGCAGCCATTCCATCGTGTTTGTCTAGAATGTGTGTCCTTGAGATTGATATCTTATTCTATAACTGCTGAAGGATGACATTCTGCTCTTTCTCTACTCAAGTTTTCGTAGAAATAAGCCAGAAAGAAAAAGAAAAATGCTGGATGGGCTCACTCATGTGAGGGATAAAGGGAAAACAAACAAACAAATGGACACGAAAAATTGTAAACTGTCAGCAGAGCTGAGACATGGTGCAGAAGAGGGGGAAGGGTAGAGTCAGGAGAGGGATGGGCACAAGAGATTAAGATGGTTCACAGGTGATAGGGTGGTGGGAGAACCTCGGGGTAGGCGATGATGTAATATATATATATATATATAAATATTAAAAAGTCAACCATTTTTTGGACTTATGCTATGCTTGTCATCTGCATCTCACTCCTTGAAAACACTCTCCCACTAACAACCACCTCAGATGTGCTCAACTCCAGAACAGCTACTTCTATAGTAAACACCCTCTTGCATATCCATGTACCAACCTTTATGAGAATGTCTCTGATATTTAGCCCCAAGAGTGGAATTTCTGGGTTATAGGAGTCACAAAAACATACCCATTTAACCTGACTGAAGACTGCCTCTTACTTATAACGTATCTTCACAAGGTCTAGTTCTGCCGACAGTATTTCACTCACTTGAACACTGCACGCATACCGTCAACACAACTGCACTGCCTAGATCTTCAAAGAAGAACTTGCTGCTCAACGGCAGGGAGCATGGTCCATCAGCCTCTCCAGGCTCCACTGCAGTTACAGAACACACAGCCACTAACCTCCAGAGTTCATTATCTGACCAAGGCCAAACAGAGATAAAGACCTGGCCCCAGGTCGCAGCCTTCCCAGGATGGTGGCATTTGGGGATACAGAGGCCAGCTATGTCAGCCCGTGCCGTGACCCTGAAGGATCATTTCCTCTCCAGAGTCCTGGCTGGCTTAGTCCAGGCTTTGCCCTGCCTGCATCGCATCTCAGCAGCAACCTGTGCCTGCTCTTCAGCCTCCCCACACCCGGTTCAGGCACTGATCTCTGACAAGCATCTTAATCCACACTCTGTCTCGCTGTCTGCTCCTAAGAACCAGCTGACTAGAGTTCCCTCAGCTTCCTTCCTTTGCCTGCCTGTTGCCTGGATAAACCTGCCTGTTCCCTTAACTTTCATTCTCAACTTCCTAATCAGCTGCAATATTTATTAGTATATGTGTGAGTCACATAGGTCTCCCCTCCCCTGAATTGATCTACTCTATCCATTTGTCTTGGTTTCTCTGTTTCATGTTAATATGGAGGCATTCCTTGACTGCCTTCCATAAACCTTTCCGGATTAGATGTCAGAGTATCTTCTCCCAGCCCAAGATCTGACAGTCTCTGTGAACATCTACACTGACTTGGATACTTCATTTTGAAGGAGTATAATCTACCACATTTGTATGTTCAGTTATGGTATTAAGGTCTTAAGAGATCTTCTGTCTTTAAGGCAAAAGAATACTTCTGCTATTTTTACAGCACTACCCTTTATGTTCAGGTTTCTAATGTAGCTGGAGCAGGCCTTTGCATATGCTAGTAAGTTGGGATTCAGTTTTATTTTCATTCCTGGGGAAGGAAGTTTTTGTAGTAGCAATGGAGGGAAAAATAGAAATACAACTGTATCAGGCAGAGAAGGGGGGGGTAAGGAGAAACCCAACCAGTGTGTGGCATGGAATTTGACTGTCAGAGAGATGGGTTTGACCAGCTAAATAACTAAAAATAGAAGCAGTTGAAAGCAAAGCTTTGGGTGATGGGTCAGGACAGAACCAGGAACGGCATGGGGAACAGGCCAGGGCTACTGCTTGGCAGGTAAGTGTTGAGAGCTGAACGCAGAATATAAAGAAAGGACGGTGAGACAGATGGCATACTACTGGCAGCTAAGGATCGGCTGGAAGTAATGAACCAGGCGACCTTTTATTAAGCAAAAAAGGGGTATTTATAAAGAACAGAGCACAATTTATGATGAATTTTAAAGGGAGGCAAAATGGTGAAGCTGTAATAAACCTGGTTAACAAGTTAACTTTACTGGCTTTTGTGAGGTAATTGGGGGCAGGGGGATCACTCACAAAATGATTACTCTATTCTTAAGGAATTTTTTTTAGGTAAACATTGGAGGGATGGCGACACTTTCTACTTTTTAGAGGTATTTATGCTTGTTCTGTCTCCATTTGGGGGGGGACAGATAAGGTAGTGAAATGAGGTGTTCCAGTCTGGTTTGTGATAGTGTCTGGCATGTAAGTCCTTTTGCTCTCTTGTGTTACTTCCATGACTTTATATAATCACCATCCAAGATAGACCTAAAAAAGTGATGATTGTCATGAATCCTTTTAGTCAAAGTAATGGGCGACTGATTTCTTGAGCCAGAGATCTACCCCAGTTCTCCTTATCCAACCACCCCACCCCATGTTTTCATTTTAAAATGAGTTTCCCAACCAGTACCTCATCATGGATACTCAGTGACACCTTCCAGCAGTCTGGGAAATGAAAGGCCCTTTCATTTCCCAGGGAATATGGCTTTTTCTGAACAGATAATGGCCTGTCCTTACGTTACTCCAGGGTAATGCATCTGGCTTGGAAGATAGAATATTTTCTCCCTCCAGAAATTTCATCTAAAAGTAGCAAATGTGCAAGAGGTGCCACATATTCCTGCGCAGAGTCTATACCCAAACACCTTCATGCTCAGGAGTGTAAGAGGCATGGCAAGCTTCAGGAAGAGCACTGGACTCAGAGTCAAGCTGAATTCAAGCTCTGGCTACCACCTACTTCTATGAGCTTCCATTGCCTCTAAAACCATCAATTACAGAGAGCTCCACCCACCCCTCCCCATTATAACTACCTGTCATTCAAGTGTGTGATTAAATTCGTAGAGAATCCCACAACCCCAAGAGAATTCAAGCAACATACCTTAAGGGCAACAAGCTTTTTCACTGAGATTTACTTCCATGTGAAAAATGTTATTTGTAGATGGTTTTTGCAATTGTTGTCTAAATGCCATTAATCGGCAAGTCCTGAGATAGTTTCAGAAGCTACTAGTATGCACTGTGATCCAACACAGTTCCTGTGTTCTACCCAGAAAAAATAGATCCTGATGTTTTATATCATTATCATACATAACGGTAGTGCTGGTTCATGGAAGGGGTGAGATACGATACTTCGTGGTGGCTAAAAAGTTTTGATATTAGCCTGAGTATCTGAAAGTAAGACTGGATCTGTGGGCTCCCTTCTGTGTGTACTCAGTACTTCCTTAAATCTCTAAGAGAACTTAGCTGGCTTCTTATAGAACAACTGTTAGCTCTCCTCAGCCTTTCCAATCATTTGTCAGCCCCACCTGGGAAAATCCCACACCTTGATGACTGAACTTTCCAGCTCTGACTGAGGAAAGTCAGGAAACTCCATCTTTACTTTTTTCTAACACCACTATATATAGAAATGAAAGATAAGACTTTTTCCACTCTGCAGGCCTTCCAGTTATGGGACATGGTTCGTGCCTAGGGTATGTCTTATCAAATGAATAACTGTTCTTATTGTGTCCCTGGATCACCATCTTGTTACCAAAAATAAGGACAGTAATTTGAGACTGGTCATATCCTATTTCCATCCAGACCACATGAAACTAAGCAGTATACGAGTTCTTGGACTTGGAGGGATGACTTTGCTTTCCAGGACTAGAAGACAATCTCAGAATGAGAAAACTAAAGCAAACTCAAACACAAACAGGAAATTTCCACCTAAATGGAATGGGCATTTTTATCACGATGGTCACGCAGAGCGAAGTGTAGGTGTCTAGACAGGATGCAATAATTGGATGAAACATACCAGCCTTTCCTTCCACCCCTAGAACTGCATCCAAAAGGGTGTCGATCACCCTCAGTCAACAGATCTCACAGCTCTTTCTTGTCACTGTCCTTTCTGCCCCTGTTCCTAATGAACGCTGCAAAGCAGACCCTCCTTCTGAAGCGACAGCCTCTTCTGACCTTTGGGATAACTTCCCAAGTGCTCTCTCTTCTACCCATAGCCACATGTGACTGTTCACTAAGGTGCCACATGCGACTGTTCACTATCAAGGTGCTCTCATTCCATTTCTGGACCACCTTTCCAGGGGGAATTTCATCATTCCTGTGCCAGCCGTCACCCGTGGGCTGGTGGTTCTCAAAAAACACTCCACCATGTTCTAGCACAGAACATCCAGCCTCATCTGATACCATCTCCATCTGGCATATTTAAACTGTACATACATTCCTTCCTCCTGATTCCACAAAAATAAAATAAATAAAAAATCTGACCCCTCTTCCGCGCTCAGCTAATACCATTGAAGCAGTCATTCGGATTGGACATCTCATCACCATATCCAATTCTCCTTTATGCCTGCAGTTCATCAGTAGAATTGTTGGCCTCCTACAAGAGGTCAAAGCTTAAGCATTTGAGATTGAATTCACCCTGGTTAAGGCTGGACAGGGAGCAGGGAGCTCTTTACCTCTCCAGCGAAGTGCAAGCATTAGCTGCTGGCTAACTTCCAAGCAGGAAGACAGAACCAAACTTCAGAGGAGCCACCTTTGAGTCAGCAGGGAAGAGAGACCAGCACCCTGTGGGCCTTGCTGTCTGAACCCCCTCTCACTGAAAGGGGTGCTTGCTCCCAAGGTTGGCCAAGCAGCCACACTGCATGCTTCCCTGGCAAGGATGTTCAGCTCTCCTTTTGCTTGTTCCATCACCAGACAGTCAAGATTTGACTGTAACTTATACTCAGCTGCAGCCAGGAGTCGTTTCTTCCTCACTACCAGTTGCTCTTAATGAGTAGAAAAATCTCTTCTTTTATTAAGTTTTTTATTGATAGCATATGTATACATAGATGTATACCTAGATAATACATCATTGTCTTCTCCGAGGTCTTCCCATCCCCCGTACCATCTTAATCTCCTGTGCCCTCTCCCTCCCCCAATCCCAACCTCCTCCCCCTCTCTGTACGTGCACACCTGCCTTGTGTGCTGAAAGGACTGTGTCCCTACTTTCTTTCAAAAGGTCGCCATTTTGGCCACACTCAGCTACCTACTTTACTTCTTCTGGATTTTTCTTTTTCTTTCTTTTCTTTTTAGTTTTTTTATTGTATAATTTTATTTTTTTAAGCTGATTGCATGCACACTCACACACACATATTTTACATCACTGTCTACCCTGAGGTTCTCCCATCATCTAACACCCATAAACCATCTTATTAACCTCTTGTGCCCATCCCTCCCCTGATTTTACCTCCCTCCCCCTCTCTTGCTCTAAGTTTCAGTTCTGTTGACAGTTTTAAATTTTTCCTGTCCATTGATTGTTTGTTTTCCCTCATATAAGTAAGACCATCCTGTATTTCTCTTTTCTTTCTGGCTAATTTCCGCTAGCTTGATTCCTTCTAGCTCCATTCATATTACTGCGAATGACATGTTTGTCTTCTTTGATTGGTGAATAACATCCCATTGTGTAGATGCACCACATCCTTTCAGCCAGTCATCAGTTAAATATGGACTTTGATTCTAGAACACTCCTCTCCCTTGTGACCATTAACCCTAATTCAAATCTTCAGCATTTCACATCTACATGGATGCTGAAGGCCCTACTGGTCTTCTCGACTTAGTCACTCTTGAATCTGATTCAGCTCCTGTCTTCTCATGTGCATCCTTCAACACCTTGTTCCTCTGGTTCAAGCTTTGGTGGTGAGCCACAAAGCATTGCTTGGCTCCATCTGCAGGGCGAGTATGCCTGCTAGTACAGGTTCCTGCTTACTCAGTGGCCATTCAGAGTAATACCCAAAAAGACAGTAAAGAAGCCCAGTATAACCCAAGCGGCCAGCTCTCTAGTGAAATGGAGCATCTTCAGAATCTATAGGGTGAAGGAGACAAAACCCAACCCACGCAACTGGGAGAGGTGTGTTGACTTTATGTCTCGAAAGTTCTGCACAGGATGCACAAAGCATTAGCTGACTTTTGACTAAATATTTAAAATCTTAGACAGAGGGACACTCACAGTAAGAAAAGCAAACTCAGTCTTTGCCCTTTGACCCTTGATTTCTCTCCCAAACCCCAGGTAGCTGAGAAGTGGGAAGTCTAGAGATGAAATCGAACGTGTCTAATCTCTTATAACAATGTTCTTATTTTAACCCATGTCATCAGGGGAAATGGCTGAAAATAGTGACAAATACAACATCAATAAACATAATAATAATTGATTTTCCAGAGATGAAAAATTTGAAATTAGTGGCCATTTTCCCCCCAGAGCTTTGGTTGATTAATTTAATGTTCATCTTTGTCTTTCAAAGATATCCTCTTACGGCTGTGTTCTGCTAGCCTTTGTGATGGGCTTGTGGTTAGGGCTGAAGTCTGAGTATATTGCACACTCGTGCAGTTTTACAGAGAATCCTTATCTTTAAGGACAGTTGTAGCCAACACAACAAAAGTGAAGACTCACAGAGCAATTAAGTTTCACGAGATTGGAACTTCACATTTTTCATACAGAATGTAAGGACAGGCATTGTGCTGCTCAACATTTTTCTAACTTAACTATTCGAGAAATTGATCTTGAAAATTCCTATCTCTACTCCCCCTGCCCCCACCTCTGAGCACCCAACTTCCACTAAATTAATTCAGAACGCAACACAGGCTGAGGATGAGATTAAAGGACTGTTTCTCTCCTTCTTTCTTCCCTTCTTCATGTCCTCCTTCCCATCGATCCTACAAACTTCCCTTCCTTCTTATTCTATCCTTTCCTTCTCTCTTCCTCCTTTGCTGTAAATGTGTCACTACCTGTTAAGAGTCACATGTGGAATGAAGAAGAATTTGAGACGGAAGAGATTGATGGCAATCTGTGGGGCCAGCCCACAGAACGGGATCCTGGGAAGCATGTCCAGGAACCACTTAAATGAAGCTGTGAAGC
Organism: Uropsilus gracilis; assembly: GCA_004024945.1. Classification (NCBI taxonomy): domain Eukaryota; kingdom Metazoa; phylum Chordata; class Mammalia; order Eulipotyphla; family Talpidae; genus Uropsilus; species Uropsilus gracilis. The sequence goes on along the minus strand of PVHY01003299.1, from coordinate 17,729 downwards.
CCCTTATATACCCCAGCCAGGAAACTTTACAATGATGTCATGAGGAAGGAGCAAAGCATACATGACATACAGCAGGGAGGATGCAGGGTTGCGCGATAACAGGAGAATTTACCTGTGGGTGCAAGTCATTACTAATAGGTCCTTTGTCTCTTGGGACATTCCAAAGAGGTTAAGAAGCTGGGTGACAGGTGAGAGATGTGCTGTTGGCCACCCTCTAGTGTGCCAGAGGGGGCTAGAGAGATAGAAGGTGTTCCTCTTATTTGAAGTTCCATCTCTTTACCTGTTTCCACGTTCCACAATTACACCCCCGATAAATTCATGTACTGACATCTTAAGCCACAATGTGAGGATATCAGGAGGGGGGTGTTCAGGTAGCGATTAGTTCTTGAGAGTGGAGCTCTCATGATTGTGACTATTTCCTTAGACTTCACACAGCAATGATGGCCCCTCTGTCTTGTGACATCACAAAGAACAGATGGCCATCTGGGAACTGGTCTCTCCCTGGACAGTGCATCTGCCAGCAGTGTGATCTTGGACTGGTGGCCTCTAGAATGGTGAGGGGTTAATGCTTGCCTTTTCTCAGCCACTCAGCTTACAGTACTTTTGATATAGCAACTCAAATAGACCTAGACTTCCCTTCTCTTTCCTTCCTATTTCCTCCCTTTCTTCTTCATTCTCTCCTCTCCCAGCTCCATGCTTTCCTCCTTCCTTCTATTACTCTGAAACATATTCAGAGCCATCCATAACCATATCAGAGCTTGATGCTCACGCTTAAGCTGGGAAAAAGTAGGGCAAATATTTCCTTTGCATGGATGAGTAAAGTGAGACACAGAGATTCTGTGACCTCTCCCAGACTCTACGCAGGAAATAAGTAAACAGCCCAGGGAAACTTCTGGAAACATCAGCACTGAGCACTCTTTCTAGAAGTGGCTAGCAATCCCCAGCCTATCCCAGAAAACCCAAGCAGCCCCTCCAATAACAGCTCCGTCCTACACCCCAACACCTCAGGCTCACCCCTGTGTGGCGCTACCCGCCTGGGTGTATGATGCAAAAATCTGTGCTCCCACTCACCTCCTGTCCCTTTCCAGGTGTCTTGTTGCTCGGCAGCCTGTACCTGGTCACTCTGAATGGATAGCCAGGAACTGGCTGCCACATCCTAAGGAGCCAGGAGTGGAGGGTCTCCTTTGCTGGGCCCCCTCATGCCCAGAGCACCCAGTTTCAGTATTTTGGAAACAGACATTGAGCTGCCTCCTCCTTTCCCCATCTTGTGCCCTGCGACAACTGTCTATGGCCCTTGTCCCTTCCCAAACTGTGAGAACATGCAGTTTGCACTGTTCCCAAATGTATACACTCTGACCTCTCTCCTGTCCTTCTCCCCGCTCCATCTGTGGGCTCTACAACTGTTTAGGAGGTAAAATATCCCGTCTGTGAAGGCACGTCCAGCCTCCCAAAGTAAGCACTTCTAGTTTACTATTTCCCATCACAAACATCCAGCTATGATCTCAAGATGGGGCTTTTCCTCACCATGGATTTCCCTGAGGAAAGCCAGCACCAGGACAGGAGTAGGGGGCCTTCAGGAATGAGATGAACTTGCTTTTTGAATAGGACTTTCTGCAACAAAGGTCAAGGTAGCACTGAAGGTCACCTTGAGACCGAGCCCCCTCAGCCAGGTCAGCATTGGGCCTCAGTACAGGACTCCAGGAAATGAATGACAGGGGAAACCATCACCTGTCAATACTTAAGGATGCTGACTACCATTCAATCCAGCAATGCCACTTCTGGGGATCTACCCCAAGGATAGAAAAATGCTTATTCAGAAGGACACCTTTTCCGGATGATTATTGCAGTACTAGTCACAATAGCCAGGATATGGAAGTAATCCAAATGCCAAACAGATAAATGGGTCAGAATAAATGTGGTCTATGTACACAAATGGAATATTATGCATCAATCAAAATCAAATAAATGAATCAAATAAATAAATCAAAATCAAATCAAATCAATCAATCAAAATCAAATAAATCAATCAAAATAAATGTGGTCTATGTACACAAGTGGAATATTATGCATCAATCAAAAAAGACAAACGTATGTTATTTGCAGCAAGGTGGATGGAGCTAGTAGCAATCAAGTTAGCAGAAATAAGCCAGAAAGAGAGAAGTACTGGATGGTTTCATTTATGTGAAGGATAGAAGGAAAACAAACAAACAAATGGACATTAAAACTGTCAACAGAACTGAAGCACAGAGCAAGGGAGGGGGAGGGTAAAATCAAGGGAGGGATGGGCACAAGAGATTAAAGTGGTTCAGGGGTGATAAGGTAGTGGGAGTATCTCGGGATAGACAATGATGTCAAATATATATATGAAATTTAAACAAAAAAGAATGCTAACTGTAAACCTCCTTGCATTTAGGTAGGACTTTTCAAAGTGTATTCCTTTCACAGGTTCTGCCTTTCAGGGCATTGGGGCAGAGCTGTGCTGGGAACTCCAGAATATGGTGGGAACAAGGGAATCTGGTTACAGCATCAGATACCACTTGTGTCACTAAGTCACGGTCGCGAGCACAGACCCCATTTATAACCTGTTCTTTAACTTTGTTTGTCTGTGGACACATTCGTAAAAGCTTCTTACTTTCGAGAAGTTGGAGTCCTACAATCATTACTTGTCTCTGGAGAAAATGAGATTATATAACTTTAATTCTTCTTCTCAGAAAGTCAACCTGGTAATGGGTTGCTCCTCAGTGACCTTCATCCACCTGACCCTGGCCACTGCACAGTCACGGTTTCCTCTTGGCCTTGGTGTCACAAGTCCAACCAACACAGGTGGGACCTTTGATAGTAAAAGTCCATCATGAAACAGGGGCCGGCAGGGCTCACCATCTCATTGGGGTATATGCTTGGAAGCCATTTCCCTGAGGAATAAGCAACAAGTTTCTGGAAGTGAATTCGCAAGTCATGTTTCCACCTTCTCTTCATTTGCTCTAGCTGCCATGACAACGTGCCAAGCCCTGGAGGTTTGAAAAACCAAAACAATTTATCTCGCAGCTCTGGAGCCCAGCCGTTGGAAATCCAACATGGCGGTAGGGTCGGTTTCTTCCATCAATCTGGTTTCTGAAGAGACATGGCAGAGCAAGTGGGGGTACAATGACGTGCTGTTCTCATAGCAAGTTGGCACACTAACAAATCCTCACTGGAAAGTTTGATCTGGGGAGACAATTCCCAAATCTATAAAGTCTCCCTTATCCAAGCTTGTGTCCCAAGCTCTGTGACCCAACACCAGGAGAGCAAGATCCCCAGGTTCTGGCCACCCAGGTCTTACAGCCTCTTTTCTTGACTCTCAGGCCTCGCACAGCCTCACTTGGGGGTTGTAATGAAGTGAGCCTGGTTCCTCCTCCAACACCTTTAAAATGTGGCTTTAAGAAACCGTGTGCTCTCACAGGGGACTGGGGTGATGGGTCACAGGTGCCCAAGGGGTGGGAGAACTATGGGGAATATACCTGAAGAGAGGAATTAAATTCTGTATAAAAATGAACAATAAAATAAGAAAATAAATTTGTTTTTCAAAAAGAAAGAAATTGTGTGGCCTGGAGTCAGACAGAGCAAGATTTCAGATTCCAGGTTTCCAAAGACAGAGAGAAACCAGAGCTTCAAGGGAATTGAGGCTCGCCTATAAACCAATCTGAGCTCCTCCATGAACCAGATCTTTGCCTGACCGAGGACGATGTTGACAAGAGCCTAGCACCAAAAGAGATGATTCTTGCTTGTGAATTAACAAGATGCCCTAGACTGAATACATTTCCATGAGCTTTTTGCATCCAAAGGACCGACAAATTGGAGGCTACTTGCTCATGCATCCCGGTTCAGCGCAGAGTTGGGCCAGGCTTCTGGGGTCTGAGTCTCAGCTCTGTCCATAGCCCCACTTTCCAAAATCCATGTTTTGGGGTCTGACCCCACACACACACACTGCCACAATATCTCAGAACGTGATCTTATTTGACAACCGGGTCTTTCCAGAGTTAAAAGAGATCATCTAGTTGCATTTTAACACAATCTAACAGTGTCCTTAGAACAAGGGAAAACTTGGACACATGGACACACCCTACAAACCTATACACTGGGGGGAAATGAGGATGAAAGTGGACCTGGTGATGATTCTACAAGACAAGGAACACCAAGACAGCCAACGAGTTCACAGAAATCCAGAGACAGGCAGATGACAACTTCTCCCTCGCAGCCTGCAGAGGTGACAAGTCAGGGACCCCAGGGTCTCCCACTCCCCCCTCCCTCACTGGGAGACAATAACCTTTTGCTGTCTAAGTCCTCAGTCTTAGGGTAATTTGTCCCTTGTCACAGTGACCCCAGAAAGTGACCCACCCAGTTACCCTCTAGCTCCGTGACTCTGGACACAAGTGTTTGAGGCACAAGTGTCAACTCAGAAGCTCAGAGGACTCAAGGAGCGAATGATTGAAGCTCTCTCTGTCCTAAAGACTAAGGCAGATGAGCATTGTTCAAAAGGGTTTTTCCATCCACATCTATGTAAGTTGTTCCAGGAAGGCTCAGCCAATTTGTCTGACTTTGCAGCCAGTGTGGCATCAGAGAGAAAGTTTTAAAACTCCTTGAGGAAGCCTAAATGCCATCATTTACGCCCAGCGTCGTGGACGAGCTGTTATAATTAGAAATCTATTGCTTTCTTTTTCTTTCAATCATGTATCTGGCAGTGCCGAGGGCCGTTAGGTTGCTCATAAATTATTAATCTGGGAGTTAATAATTCATGTTAATTGGTGCTATAAGCCACTTTCCCTGGCAAATGTGAACAAAGGTCATAACTTTTTAACAGCAAAGGTGAAACCTTCTCTGAGTTTCTTTTTCCATGCCCTATCATGGAAATTGTGAGATAGGAAAGGCAAAATTTAACCAGAGCTGAGAAAGCAAGATAACTCCAGGGATGAAGTTCACTCCTGCAGCGGTGTTTCACTGGCCAGCACTGCTTTCTCGTCCCACTGGGAAGACAGAAGGAATCTCAGAGGACATCAGCCGGTGACCGCCTCCCCCCAGACACCACCACTCAGGTTTGTGGGATGCAGATAAGGGTTCTAAGCATTGACTCATTGTTGATGATGAAAATTGTCTTTCAGAAAATCAAACCAGAGACTAACTCCCCAGCAGATGTTTTCATAGCAAATGCTCCTTGTCGTTACAAGACACCGCTTTATATAGAGACTGCATCCACCACAACCCTAACAAAGTCTATCAACCAGGCCTTCTTTGATTTTATCTCATGTTCTTACTCGCCACCTTTCTTTTCACCTAGAAATCATTGGTGTCAATTCCTGATTGCAGACTTTAGCAGGCAAGAATTGAAAGGCTGCTCACCTCGATAGCCACATCACTGTCCATCTCCCAGATGCATTCTTGAGTGCATGAAGCAGTGGCCAGTGGTCCAGACATCCTGGGTGTTTTCTATCATTTTCAACCTCAATAGTTATTTGAAAGCTTCACGTCGTCCAGTCATGGACGGATGTCATGAAATTGCATTTTCTGATCTGGAGGAAAAGAATCATCCTTAGTAGCTTTTTTTTTCAGGTTTCATTCCAAGATGTTGAAGACAAGAGAAGATGGAAATGGAAACCACTAGTATCAAGAGTTTTGGGGCAACAAGTCAAACCCTCTGGCTCTTGTTTTTTTTAAGCAGAGTCTGAATAGCATATGCTTTTCATTGTGGTTCTATACAGTCATTTACATCGTAGGGAAATGTATATTTGGCAACAGATCCTATTTTTAGGAGTCCTTGAAACTTGCCCTTTGAAAATGTTTTCATTGCTGGCCCATATGTGTGCTTTAAGCAGAATGAAAACACAAAACCAAAAAAGAAAAATATGGCCAGAAAGGAATGATTTTCCCAGCCCCGCACAGCACAATAAGAAAACAATCGTTCGGTTGTGACTTTAAAAATGGATTCAGGCCTGGACGTTCCAACTATTTCCTTCTCAACGGCCATTTCTCAACAGAACTGAGCTAATGTAAAGAGACAGGCTGTTTTGGTGCCAGAACTGAACAAGCGAGAAGGGACGGAGGCGATATTTTCATAGGAGGCCCTTGACCAAAATAATAACCACTCTGTTTTCCCGAAGCCTCTTGGGTGGACTCAAACGGTGCCCTCGCCCACCATGTGGCTCACAGCATGCGGACCAGCCTCACCTCTGATCTCCGGGCTTCTATTACTTGCAGTCAGTAACAAAGATTCATCCTTGTGTCCATCACGCAACAAGGAGAATCTTTGTCACTTAGTGTAATTAATAGCTGCGCCTCAAAGAGGAAGACCGGGGAGAAAGTGGACTTGGCTGGATTCACAACAGGCTCTGTGGCTCCTTGCTGCTACCGCTACCAGCTACAATGCCAGGGGAGGAGATGGTGAGCAAAGCTTTCGCTTCTGGGCTTATGTGTTCTGATTCCTGTCATCAGGCCCAGGTTGCTTCTGAGTGTTTGCATGGAAGCCACCTCCTCATACTTTCTGGGTTCCCACTTTCATGACTTGGGGACCCCCGTTTCTTCTGCTTCCTCCCCTATGCAAATGAAGAGGATCTTAACTTTCTGTGCCCCACCTGGGGCAAATCCGCTCCCACCTCTCGTGATTCGTGATTCACCTTTGAATATTAACGGAAGCCCTCACCATCACGCCACGTTCAATCCGTGGGTCTCAAAGGCCTTCTCAGAGGCCACGGTCACTTCATTTAGGAAACAGAGAAATTCTAAGGCCACTGGGTTTTCTCTGTCCCAGGAGAAATCAAACATGCCTGACTTTTTCCACCCTCGATCTCAGACCTTTCCTATGCTTAGAACTCCCAACTCACCTTTCTCTTTTGGCTGACCCATCAGCTATCCAGACTACTTCCCACCAGGCTTTCTTGCCTCGCTCCTCACAGGTAGACAGACTAGCAATGTCCACGGGTGGTCACTGGGGTCTCCTCGCCAGCCCTTTCGTGGGCATCCTGGTGTCGCCCCTGGTCAGGAGCTGTAACTCCCTGAGGCTTCCCTCTGAATATGACCTTCCTGTGTCCATCCCTGACACCCTCCACCCAAATCTCCATCTCAACACATCCAGGTCCCTTCCCCGGCCTGTCTGGGATTCTTTCCCAGTCATCGCGTGGTGCCCGTGTTCTGGGGACACGCCAAGCTAGAGATCACTGAGAACAGAAGCATCAGTGGCCCCGATCTATGCACTTGCCCTGCCCAAGCTGCCCACCACTGGCCAGTCCATGTTCATGCTGCTCTTGGTCCAGTTCAGGACCCCCCTGGCGCCTAGCTCTGGGAGGCCAGTCCCCATGAGTCAGCTCTGATTCGGGGGATGCACCTTCACCCAGCCACTCCTCCTTCATGCCTGGGATCTCTCAGCTCCAGACGGCAGGAGTCACTGTCCACCTGGTGGCCATCACGTAGAACTAATTATGCTAGGTATAGACCTGTTTGCTTCTAATGCGATGCTTATGGATTCCATCAGAATTACTCCTTCCAGATCCATGAATGGTCTTTGCCTACAAAATGTGTGGGTGATTTGGGCTTCTTCTTTTGTTGCTTTTAAGCCAAGGGCATTCAGCGTTCACCCTGAAAGCTCACCCGGCATGGTGAGCTTGGCAAGGACCATTTCACTCTCCGGCCCCTGCCACACCACTTTGGGCTGATATGGGTCAAAGTGAGTGATCGTATCTTCCACCCACCCCAAGCCCTCCGCCTCATATTTCACCACTGATTTTACTTTAAGAAAAAATGCAGATGCCTGTGAGATTGATGGCTGAATAGAGAGCTAGCTTCTGCTGTTATCTCGAGAGCTTCCACTCACAGAATCTACTGGGGACATGTGGAGCAGAGAGCCAGCCCCAAGAATCGCTCCATCAGGGAATCCATCTCCCCAGCCCTTCACACAACTGCCTGTACAGAGTCTCAGAGGCGCAAATCCCCCTAGATGTCCAGGAGGCAATGCCACAACTCAAGGCCAACCTCCTTGCTGTCTCTCTGCAGGTGAAACAGGCAGAGACTGTGGAGAGAGCCTGATGCTTCCTTTCCATCACCCCCCACATCACCATGTCATTTCCAAACCCAATGAACAGCTAATCCAGTCATCTGACTCTGTTAACTCCTTTCCACCCCTGCTACTCCCTCCTCAAGGCAGAACTAGAAAGGGTATTGCAGCAACTTTGAGTCTGCACCCTAAGATTCCTTCCAGCCTGGCACCACTGCTTTGTAGACTATATCACAACCCTGCAGGGGGTCTGGCTAGACAGATGGATTTGGGCAAAATCAGAGTCCACTTCTCGTGGCCAATTTGAGCTTGGTCCCTAACTCAACACGCACTGAAAATGGATCCAGCTTTCAGCTAGATGTCAAAAGTAGAAAGTGTTCAGATAAAAGCAAAAACTCTTTGTGGCTCCTCAGGATGGTTTAGATGGCTTTTCAAAGTCAGGTTTCTGTTGAATTAAAATCTGTAGCAAGACTGAACTGTCCATCTCTCCCAAGCCCATCTTTGTACGTATGCTTCCAGAAGAAAGAGCTTCCCCCAACATCTGCACACCCCATACAACCTCCCTTCCCACTGGTTATGAGAGGAAAACCTGTTTATAAGCTTGATCATGTATCACAGACTCTGAGATCTCTGTGACTCTTTTCTGCCTCAGTTTTAACCCAAAGACCAAATTTCCTCATACAATGAAACACACTACCAGCACTTAGTACTATGTTGACTTCTATTGACTTAATGACTCTGAAAATGAGCTGGTTTACTATTTGACATAGAGGTTATTAGTCATGACATATTTTACTGAAAGTAATGTCTCGTTGCTATCCGATGAGTAGAAATTTAATATAATTGTATATGCTTTAATTTGGATCTGATGAAACTAAAATTATCTGTCTTTTTGACCTAAAGATGTCCATTTCAAAGGGTTAAGTCTAAGATATATAGTCTACATGTATAATGTTATCTTTATGCATTCATCAAACATACAATTAATATAATTTAAGCTTTATTTGCTGACATGTACACTATTGTTTGTTTTGCAAAAAAAAAAAAATCTAAAGACAAAAACCAGAAACAATAGCAGTGATTGTCTCAACATCAAGTTATATTTTATGAAACTCAGGAAGTTTCACCATGGCCATCAGACTGTGAGTCACAGCAGGAAAGAAGTGATGGGCTGATAAAGGCTCTCACCACACTTGCCTTTGGAAGAACCACACCTTCTTCTCTTTCATGAATTATTAAAATCAAGGCATGAAAGTTTCCATTCTGGAAATGGATAGATGCTGTCAGGTATCATTCGACATGTAGATTTTATCTCTCTCTCTAACTCCTAGTTCCTTCTCATAGACATGGCAAAATACTGAAAAATGTCAAAGGTCATCAAACATCACAGGTACATTTTATCTAACTAAGTCTTCCATGGTTACTAAGACTATTCAATTCTTAACCTTTAATCCCATTCATATTACATCTCAAGGCAAACTTGGGCTATATTCCAGATCCTTCTCCCTTATTAAGTTGGGCTAAAGTATGGTCAGTTTCATTTGCAGGAGTCACACACAGTCATTGTGAAGCTTAGCTTCTGCAATAGGTTTTATCTGCTGGAAGTTGTTGATGAGAAGCTATAGGTAGAATATAAGTAGATATTCCTATACCCAAGCCATCAGTGGCCCCAGGAATGGGTATAAGAAGCCCAAAAATATCCAACCCTCCTCGGTGGCCCTTTTTCAAGACAAAATATCTAAGATTTTCATGATCCCTACTCTGTGTACAAAATGCTGCCAGAAGGAATTGTTCAAAGCCACTGACCCTCCCTAGGAGAAGTAAGCTTATGCAGGAGTCCATCCAAAGTGGACCCCAGTGGGCCACAGTCTATGACTAGAGAACTGGAGACCCTATTGTTGAGAAAGTCCCAAAATATTCTCTCTGTCCCACCCATCAGTCACTAGTCTACAATACAAAACTTCTCTTGACCTAGACTTAGGATCTCATTTTCACTCTCTAGTTCCTTCAGTAGACGAGTTTCCAGAAATGTCCTTGTTTCTCATGCTACTTTCACTTTGACCCAAGATTCAAATATCAGCTTTTAGGTGATTTTCAACAATCCCCTTGGTTTGTTTGTTTTATCCTATAGTATCTCTACTTTCTTGTAAAGGGTTAACTAATAATGGTTTCCAGGGATAGCTAAACTTTGAAAGATGATAAAGGAAAACTCTCCTTTCTTCCCTCCACCACTTCCCAGCTATCCATCTCTGGATCCACCACCAACACATGCCTTTCCTGTCATGGAATTCATATAAAACCAATAAAAAGTTGACTCTGAAAAGCTTCTGCTTCCTCCTATAGGCAGAAGTCTGCTATAAAGAGTGGCAGACAGAGTGAAAGAAGTCATTACCATTACCATTACTAATGAAAAGAAGGATCTCAGGTTGTAAAACTGTTTCATATTTCTTTGTTCAATTCATTGGAAGAGGTTTCATGGGTTGGTTTGTTTTTTGTGTTTTGTTTGTTTGTTTGTTTGTTGTAGTTGTTTGTGTTTGTGTTTTTGTTTGTTGTGTATGTTGTTTGTGTTGGCTTCCTGGTTTTTCCCTAACCCACTTACTGTCCCAGAAAATATTAATAGAATCTTGTATAAAGTCTGTTGCATTTGCCTGAGCCAACTTGAACCTGAAAAAGTCCAGATTCAATTTCAAAGATTTCCCTGGAATTTCATTTTGTTAGGCCCCAAGATTGATCAGATTAAACTGAGGAGGAAGAGCAGCCCCAGAATAAAGCCATTAGATAACAACATTTAAACACTTAGCTCTAAATGGCACCCCAAAATTGAAACCATTTTCAGAGATGAACATTTTATTTCTTTTCATTACAGCAAAAAGTATCATAAGTAGATCTGGTTGATTTGCTTCAGTTATTAAGAGCAATAAAGTAAGGGTTAGTGCTTAAGTAGGTTCTGTCTTTTTCAAAATATTTCTTAGAATACTAGAGGGACATACAGGTATGTGCAGCCTTAGACTGGACCTGTATTGAAGGAAATGCTATGAAAGATAGTATTGGGTCAGTAAACAAACAAAATGGACTGTGAGTAGATCAGATATAAGTATTACACTAATGATACATTTACTAAAGTTGATTAAGTTACTGTGGTAATGAAAGGGAATAATTTCTCTTCTTAGGAAATATGTACTCAAGTATTTAGGAGTAAAAGGCCACAGTGCATGTACAATTTGCTTCCAAAAAATATATAATGTCCATATGCATATAGAAATAGAGGGGAAATGACAAGGCAAATGAAGTAAGATGTTCACAAGAGGTGAAGCCAAGTAAAGGGTGTTTGTTTTGTTTTTTAACTATTTTTTCTTGCACCACCATTCTAAGTTTGAAGGTTCCAAGCAAAAAGTTTTAAATTATGCATTTATTGTGGTTTGAAATCATGCTTGAAAGAGAATTGGCAAGTGGAGACACGAGGGTGAACAGAAGTAAAAAATCAATTCCTAGGTAATAACTCCCCACGAGATAGGGACACAGTGGCTGTTTCCATTGCCAGGGTGGAGCAATGCCACCAACGTTTCTGTTAGTGGCTCAGTCTCACCTGTCCTGTTCTCACCAGTGAATGGTCTCCAACCACATTCAGGCTGCCTCAAAAAATATTTACAAATGAGAAGATTGAAGAACACACCTTGTTACAAATGGAGCGTAGCTGCATCTTAGCACTAAACCGCGTCCTGCTGCTGAGATGTTCATTTAGCCACCAAACACAGGTCTGAGCCAAATGCCCGGGGGGGGGGCTCCTTGGGATTGAAGCCCCGTGTTATAGAGCACAACATACCTTCACAGTAGATTGTCACCTTCTAGACCAAGACACTGAACAATGTTCCCTCATAATGATGAGAAGAGAGAAGGGGAGGAGGAAGAGGAGGAGGAGGATCAGATGGAAATAAATCCATTTACTGATCAGATGGAATTTCATTTTTATTTTCTTAAGATATCTCTGTGCAGTTGTCTACAGGGAATACTGCATAGCTGGGGGGAAAAGATGAACTACTGCCTTTTGGAACAAAATGAAAGAAACCTGATATGATGATGTTAGGTGAAATAAGCCAAAGCATGAAAGACAGTTATCACTCTAACAACCTTCTTAGTGAGATATTAGGATTATTTCCAATCGACAAATGAGGAAACATTTTAAGGGAAGCATCATGATTATTTCCAGTTTACAAAACCCAGAGCCACGGAGTAACTTACTCACGGTTGGAAATGGGCTGCAGATTCCAAAGGTTTTTTTTCTTCCATCTTCCATTTTTCTGAGTTGTTGATTTTGTTCTTATTTGTCCCTTTTTTTAAATATTGGTTTCAATTTGGGGGGTCACACTTTTGCTCTTCCATGTTTGCACATGGAATGTCCACCAAGCCATCCGTGCCCCATCTCCTCTGCCTCCCTGCCACCCATTCACCTTCCCTGGTACTCCATCTGGCAACCACACTATTCTTTCCCTGAGTTCCTGATTTAGTATCACTGTATGTTGCCTCTGTATGCTTTATGGTTATTTATATTCCACAAGTGAATGAAACCCCCTGACACCTGTCTTTCACTTTTTGGCTTATTTCACCTAACATCATCATATCAGGTTTCTTTCATTTTTGTCCCAAAAGGCAGTAGTTCAGCCTTTCCCCCAGCTATGTAGTATTCTCTATAGACAACTGGACAGAGCTATCTTAAGAAAATAAACAGGAAATTTCACCTGCTCAGTAATATCTCCATTTTCTCTTTATCCAAAATTGATGAACACTGTAATATGGCTAAAGATTCATCTGCACCTATGTACACACCAGCACTGCCCACAACTGCCCCGCCATGGACACACTCTCAGTGCCCTCCAACAGAACCCACATGTGTAATGGCCTGAAACTTCTCAGCTACACCCTCTCCAGACCCAGACTCCAGCTTTTATCTCCCTGCCAGTTGAAACACTTCAAGATACCAACTAACGGGTTGGGATGAGACTATAGATGCCACATTGTCTTTGTTTAAAAGCCTATCAACTAAATTTTATAAAGCAAACCCTTTGAAAAAAAATTTACTCCAAGTCTCTATTAAATCTCCCAGACCAAGATTTTTGCAAGTTCTTTTTAGTAACTAACACCACTACTTGAAGTGCTAGAAAGATTAAATAACTACCTGCTTCTTTTTGTTGAAATTATATATATACTATATACATATATATATATATATACATATATATATATATATATATATATGTTGCACATCTTTGCATTCCCCGGGGTTCACCCACCACCTTCCCTCCCTGACCTCTCCCTCCCATCCCCCCAAGTTGTGTACTTTAGTTTGGTTGTTAGCTTCTTTTCACTTTTCCTACTGGCCTTTTTTTTGGGGGGGGGGGTTTCCTATGTCCCATGTATTAGTGAAACCATCTGGTTTGTCTTTTTCTTTCTAACTTTTTTCTGTTACTATGATTTCCTTTAGGTTCATTCATGTTATCTCAAATTAATCAAATTTGCCATTTTTAATTGATGAATAATATTCCATTGTGTATATATACCACATCTTTTTCATCCAGTCATCTGTTTTGGGACATTTAGGTTGTTTCCATGTCCTTGCAATTATAAATAGTGCTGCAGTAAACATCCGAATACAGGTGTCCCTTTGTGTAAGTATTGAGGTCTCCTTTGGGTAGATTCCCCAAAGAGCGATAGCTGGGTCAAATGGTAGTTCCATTTTCATTAGTGTGAGGGTCCTCCGCACAGCTTTCCATAGTGACTGGGCCAGTTTACATTCCCACCAGCAATGTAGGAATGTTCCTTTCTCTCCACATCCATGCCAGCACATGCTGTTTGTTGCCTGTTTTGTTTTGTTTTGTGTTTTGTTTTGTTTTTTTGATGTAGACCATTCTTACCGGTGTAAGGTGGTATCTCATTGTGGTTTTGATTTGTATTTCCCTGATTGCTAGTGATGCTGAGCATTTTTTCATGTGCCTATTGGCCAGCAGCAGAAGAAATTAAGTAACTACACACTTCTTCACAAAGTCATCAACAGTTTTCTCAAAATCCAAATGATGCCCCCCCCTCCAAACCCATGTGAGTCACTCAGTGCTATTGACTTTCTATGACAATGGAAATAGACCAACTCTTGGTACATAATCCCTGAGTAGCAGGAGCTCAGGTTTGCTTCAGGTTTAGGGCCCTCACACGGATTCTCTTACCGCTGCCTATCAGGGAGACTGAAGCACACTGCAGGCCTTCTCAGAAGGGCAACCATCTATTCCCAGGGCTTCCTCCTCCAGGGAACTGGGCTGGTGTTGGTAGAGCAATTGTAACAGTAGATGTGGGAGGCATGGCGGTGAGCATTGGGCAGGACTCATGCGTCTTCTTCACCACAGTCTGCAATGGAGCACCCTGGGGGCACCATTTTATTCCTGAGGAGGCTGAGGCATAAAACAAGGAGGGCATCCTGTCTTCTGGGAAGTCAGATGTGGCAGGCATTTTGCTTGACCAGACAGTGCAAATACTGGAACAACAGCGCTCTCTTGGCACCTTCACCTATGAGGACCAGAGTCTCGCCAGTCAGAGGTGATCTTCACAAGGTCATTCAGGGTCCAAATTCCTTCCTCCTGGTGATACCTCCAGGGTCTCATGCTTGACATTCTCCATGGCCACAGCCAGGTGCTGAGGACAAGGAGGCTGGGAATAGGGTCTCGCGTGTGAACAAGAGAAAACTGAGCAGCTCGGTGAACATACAGATTGTGATGAACAATGTCCCAGCAGCCCGGGCTGGGTGCGGGCAAAGGAGAGAAGCCAGAAGAGCTCTGGTCCCTGACTTTCCCACCAGTGGGGCAGGTTGTGCTCCCCTCCACCTTGACCCATGCAAAAAGGCAGCATCTCTGTCTTCTGGGATTTGTCTAACTGTGACTCCTTGGGCTTTCAAGAGCATAGGGTTTTCCTTCAACAACTAAACCAAAGCAGTAGGTTTCTCCTTCAACAACTAAATCAAAGCATTGAGGGAGAGCCGGAGGTATGTTTGTGATCCTTGTTATGACTTGCGGCTGCTCAACAAAATGCCAGGACTCCAATGGAGGTTCAAAACAGCAGGTTTATTGGCAAGAAGCTGGCGCATCAGGGTCCCCAAGCCAAGATGGCAAGAGAGACCCTGAGCAGTCTCTGTGACAACCTTTTTTTATTTTTTTTATTTTATTTTTTTTATTTATATATAAATTTCACAACATTGTAACCCTGGAAGTTCTAGCTAGGGCGATAAGGCAAGAGAAAGACATAAAAGGGATCCAAATAGGCAAAGAGGAACTGAAGCTTTCATTATACGCTGATGACATGATTCTCTATATAGAAAACCCCAAAAAATCCACAGAAAGATTACTTGAAATAATAAACCAGTTCCGTAAGGTAGCTGGATACAAAATCAACACACAGAAGTCAGTGGCTTTCCTATACGCAAAGAGTCAAATAGAAGAAGAAATCAGAAAAACCGTCTCATTTACCATCGCACCAAAAAAAAAAAAATTAAATACTTGGGAATAAACCTAACAAAAAATGTGACAACCTTTTATAGGGCAACACCACCCCATTCCCCCCCTCCCCCCCCCCGCATTGTGAAGCAAGACAGCAGGTGGAGGATGTGTTCCCATAACTACGGTTTCCAATGATGCTGATATCCATCATCTATCAGGGGGTCAATGCTGGTGTCCAGCATCTATCAGGAGGACAATGCTGGCATCCATCTTCCATCAGGTGGACAAGATGGTTGTCAGGAACAAGGGGAGGCAGACACAGGATGTGGGACCAGTCAGCCGTGGCGGGTCCTTTCCACCAATGGCAGGGACAGGACACTGGCTTCCACATGGAGGTTTGAAACAAAATGGAGTCACGTTGGTTCGTCTGTTCCCAACATTCCTCAGCTTCCCTGAGCTTCAGTCTGGAGCAAGTAGGTCACAGACACCACAGTCAGGCCCTACCCTGGGCCGGACTCAACAGCAGACAAGTGTGTTCCGGGGCTCAGCCCAGCTAGCTGGGTCTCAGTCTGGTTCCCACCACACCTTGTTTGTTTATCAGGGCACAAAACCTTCATGAAGTGAAGTCAAGCGAATCAGGCTTCGCCAACTCCCGGCCCAGGCATCCAGGAAGGGCAACGGGAATGAGCGAGATGCCTGTCAGCTGCCTCCCTTGCCGTTCAGGGACGGTCTTGTTTAGTCTGCATTTTATTTTGGGTCATCAGTCAGCCTTTTAAGACATTCCTTTTTAATTAGGTGGAGCAGTGGAAAACCAAATGTCAACTTCTGGACATTGGGAGGTTTTTATCAGCCCAGAAGATAAAAACTTCTTGTTGCCTTTAAAATCTCTTTATTCTTTTATTATTCAAATCATGTATTTATATGTAAATTTCACATCATTGTATTCCCTGGGGTTCACCTACCACCTCCCCTCCCTGTCCCCTCCTTACTCCCACAGGCCCAGTTGTGTATTTTAGTTTTGTTGTTGCCTTTTTTTGACTTTTCCTCCTGGCCTTTTGCTTGTTTTCCCTAGGTTCCCTATATTGGTGAAACCATTTGGTTTCTGTCTTTTTCTTTCTGACTTGTTTCAACTAATATGATCTCTTAAAATCTCTCTTAAAGAGGGGGAGAAGGGTAAAATTGGGAGAGGGATGGACACAAGAGATTAAGATGTGAACCATCTTGTCTACCTCAGGGTAGACCATGATGTAAAAAATATATATATATAATAAAGTAAATAAATAAATATAAAATATATAAATATAAAATAAAATCTCTCTTAAATGTCTTCACTAGATGTATCATTTTGGGGTGATGTCTATGCAGCATTGCTGACCAGGGAGTTTGAACACAGCGCCATGAAGTCAGCACTCTTTGGGGTGTGTAAGCCAACACATTTCTGACCAGCTGGTATCACAAAGCCTTGATCCTCCAGCTGTTATGAAAACTACAGGAAAAATGCAGGTTTCATGAAACCCACTGCTGCGTGGACAGAAACAAAGCAGCACACACCTTTTAAAGCAAAAGACAGGAGCTAACGTTCCACTCAGCTCCCCGTCTCTCCTTGGGCCCTTTACCCTCTTCTTTCTAAGAGTTTTCCAGTAAAAAACGGAGAGAAAACGTCCCAAGTAAAACTAAACAAGCAAATTCATCAGCTATGGAGTGAATGTGTGTGTGTGTATGTGTGTGTGTGTGTGTGTGTGTGTGTGTGTGTGTGTGTGTGTGTACAAACGGCCTGACAGAAAGAAGCAAACAGAAAGACCTCTAGAAAGTCAAACCAGGTGTCTTAAGAGGCATCGGAAGCCACATCAACACTCAGCAGCACTTCACACGAAGAACCCCACCGTTTAGGAAACTGAACCCAGAACCAGCACAGCCCAGCTCGTATCACGACCCCCAGGGCCGCTCCCGTGGCCACTGCATCACCAGGTGGGCAAAGTCCCCCAAGAGTGAGGCTGGCCTCGAGCAGGGAGGTGGACCCGTTTCCCTGCCAAGGGATAAAGGTGATGACAGAGCTGTGCAGGAGAGAGAGGGACTGGGCCTGAGCCATGCCTGGAGACAGCGGCCCACCTGCTAGACCCCACGTGCACCCCAAACAGAGGGTCTCAGCAGAATGAGAGACATTTGAATGCGGCCAAGAGACAAAGAGCAGAAGGGGAGTCCGTGGCAGGCCTAGGACTGAGGCTAGCAGGGGGCAG